>KB701903.1:0-92967 GCA_000349165.1 Anopheles christyi | reverse complement strand
TTTACGTTTTTCGAACTACGTCATTTGGACTTCCGTGCACATGGTCGTTAAAATGTGCGCTATTTTCAGTACCTCTCCTCAATTGTTACTGAATGATGTAGGAAAGAGAGAGAGAGAGAGAGAGAGAGAGAGAAAGAGAAAGAGAGAGAGATTGAAGGAAAAACTTAAAAACTAAGGAAGGAAAGGAAGAATGTCTGGTATGTTTTGAAAAGGAATACAGTCCACAGCGTATAAAACTGTTTTTTTTTACAACAAAGCACCCCTTTCATATAAATATCTTACAGCAATCGTTATAGGTATACATGAACTCGATTGAAAATGAGTGCATTTTGCTGCAACTAATTACAAAACTCAACAGCTGCAGTACATGATGGAGACGCCTGGTTTATTGTAGGACAGCGTTGTATTGCGTTTCAATTTTGCAAAAATGGATCACCAAAAGTTCTTCGTGTTGGATATAAAGAACTGTTTACTTTTTACGTTATATGGTTTAAAAAGATTATTTTATTTATTATTTTTAACGCAACCATAATTGCGAATAAAGTTGCATTATCGCACTCCTGGTATGAGTTTCTCATTCCATCTCCACCAACACTCCCAAACTGTGATGAAAAGTGTATATGGCACACATACACGGGCTCAGCGTTAGTGTTTTTTTTTTTTCATTCCTTCTTTACTACACCTCTATTTTTCCGGATCGTATTCTAAAAATAGTACAACGCTACGATCATGTGTAAGAGTCGGGCGTTTATTTTATCGCTGTCTCGCTGTCGAACGCAGTACGGAAGGCAAGGAGACAAGCGGATCGAAGGATGTGTTCCTCACCGCAATGTGGCTGGCAAAAACGTCCTTCCATCCACTATAAAGCGGAACGACATCAGGTCAATGACGCGTAGGAGGAATCATTTTAGAAAATGGATGCCATTAGCGCAAGTATCGCATTCCCAGATATAATCGAATGGAAAAAAAACTGCGTGATGTTTAGTGAGCATCATCTTCATCTCAAAAGTCGCAAAATAAAATCCGCTACAATAGCGGATACGTTCGATGTGCTTGTGTTCTGTTTTTGTTTTCTTTTCATTGTTGATTCATCGACCCAAAGCGGGGAAAGCAATTGTAATTATAAAAAAACGCACTCTCACACACACACAGCTGTGATATTACACACGATCGTGATCGTTGCTATATTTCTGCTTCCGCACAATAATACGCCATCTATACGGGATTTAAAAATGTCCATGATTCAGTTTATTTGCAATGGCATACTAACTTAGCGACGGATCGAGGCTACCTACAAGCCGGTGTTGCAAACCGCATACCGATGACGCGTCGAGGAAAAAATGTTTTTGGATCGGTGCGAAAATGATCTTGCAAATGACTCAACCAGTCACTTGAAAAATAATACGCAACCGTTTGAGATTAAATCACATTAAGCCGAATCACACCTCTCCTATACATGACGAGGAAGTGGGTAGAGATCATATCAAGGGGATTTTCTTCTTTTCCACAAAGCAACACGCGTTTTAGAATGATTGCGTCTTCAGTTTGGTCATTGCTTTTAATAGCTTCTGACACGCTATGCGAATCACTCAGATCAGACCCTTCGCCATAATTTCCACAAACAAAAAAATCTTTAAGCCAAAAGAAAGTAAATGGACGGTACGCTCTTGATTAAACCATTGTTTAATTTCTCGTTACTTCATTCTTAACAGGAGTTCTACGAAGATGATCACCAAGTGTATACACCGCTGATAGTGGCGACACTCAACGGCCATTTGGAAGTTGTGCACATTCTGCTCGAACTGGCGGAACCGGACCTCGAGAAGGAGGGCTGTGTGAAGGTGCACGGAGAGCTTACCGATGGTGCCACCGCACTGTGGGTGGCGGCCGGCGTTGGTCGTCGCAATATCGTGAAGATGCTGCTCCAGCACGGTGCTCAGGTTGATCACTGCACGAAAAAGGGCTCAACACCGCTGCGAGCCGCTTGCTTCGAAGGGCGGTTGGACGTGATTCAGTATTTGATTGAACACAATGCGAACGTATGTACAGCAAATATGTACAACAATACGTGTGTTATGATCGCGGCTTACAAGAACTACACCGATGTGCTGCAGTATCTGCTGGAGAAGGGAGCGAAGGTGAACGAGCAGGCACAGTGTGGTGCATCTGCGCTTTACTATGCGGCTGAATGTGGACACGTGGAAGTATGTGAGATACTGCTGGACAATGGCGCAGTGCTGTCGAAAAACACGTTCGGTTTAACGCCGGCTCTTGCGGCGGCCGAGAGAACGCGTGAGGCTGTGGTACAAGTGTTCCTTCAGCGCCCCGGTCTACTCACCAAGGAGGAGCGTATCGAGGTAATGGAACTGCTAGGAGCGTCGTACGCGAACGATAAGGACAACTATAGCTTGGTAAAAGCCTTCCACTACCTTCTGTCGGCAATGGAACTGAGGTATGTTGGCCCCAAAATGTGAATAGTTTTCACACAAGCTAATGATTCATTGCTTTTTTGCAGATACGAAGATCTGGACAGTATCATTCGCAAGCCAATTTTCGAACCCGTTCCTGCCTACGAGCATTGGGTCGAGTGTCAGACTCTGCAGGACCTGCTCGCGATCCGTTACAATCACAACTCGCTGCACATGGAATCGTTGACGATACGTGAACGCATTCTTGGCCAAAAGTGTCCGGAGGTAGCGCATGCCATCATCTTTCGTGGTGCAATCTGTGCAGACAATGGACGTTTCGATCGATGCGAAAGCCTCTGGCTGCATGCGCTCCGCCTGCGTCAACAGAACGGGCTACAGGTGCAGCGTGATCTACTCCGATTCGTGCAACTGTTTTCGCAAGAGTTTTCGATCAACGAAACGATTCGGTTCGACAGTGTGATTGCCGTGCTGGGTGCGTGTGTCGATGAGCTACGGTACAATCAGCAAAAGATGGCCAATCCTGGCCCACGGGAGGATCTGGAAGCTATAGCGGATAATTACGAGATGAACATCGTGACGGTGCTGTACCTGATTACGATCATTACGAAGCTGATGCGCAAGGAGCAGTTCGTGCGAACGGAGGAGCAGACGTTGCAGATGTACCAGATGGTGTATCAGCTAAACTTGATGATGGTGCGCTTGAGGGACGATCAAACGTTGCTGCATCTGGCGGTTAATGGTGTAACGCCGGTGGATGACTTTCACACTGATGATGTTTGCAGGTAGCAATGAGGGTTTGAAATGGTGAAACAGAACAAAGATACTTTAACTACTCTTTCTTTAAAATAGATTCCCCTGTGTGGACACTGTTAAGCTGCTGCTGAAATGTGGCGCTTCTGTTGATGTGGTCGATAGTGATCGAAACACGCCTTTACACACGCTCACCTCAACTGTAAGTTAATGATACAGACAATTAATCTCTCATCGACTTTCTTCTAACGATACTTTCTTTTGCTGTGCTTTAGCTACAATCGGCTGTGCTGCGTATGGCGGATGCTAACGTAAAATCGGTTGTAAAAGAAATTACGGAACTGTTTATTGAAGCTGGCATTCATCTCGATGCTGTGAACGCGGATGGTCTGAAAGCTTCGCAAGTTTGTGTTCAAAGTAAGTGGAGTTCAGCTTCTTCCCTCGTTCGCATATTCATTGTTATACTAATTTAACATTGCTCTTTTTTCCGTTAGGTTGTGTTGCCGCGTTTATCAAAAGCTACGAAACACGTGCCATTAATCTATGCTGCCTTGCCGCCCGAGTGATTGCGCAGCATCGTATCCCGTACCGGAAGTTGATACCGCGCCAGTTGGAAACGTTCGTTCAGCAGCACTGTACACCAAAAAGCTAGTCAAGCGACTGTTTCGTTTTAATGCAGCCTTGGCCGCCCTGTATATTTGTCCCCAGAGACGTGATACTGACGGCGGAAAGTGATATAATCAAAATGTAACCACCCCTTCCTATACATTGCTTGTGGTGCTCTTTCTATCGTGCAGCTTGTCCGAACAAGTTTGTATTGAATTTTGAGAAAAATTAATAAAACCCAATGCCAAATCATCTATTCAAACGAGTTGTGTTACATTCATTTTAAATCGTATAAAGTACTAGGCGTCTCCTTCTCGAAAAAATGAAATGTTTGATAAATCCCTGTTTTCAGTGGATATAAGTAAATATTTAAAACAGCTTACAGCAGTTCATCGATAATGTGTGAATAATGTAGCACCGAAAAGAGAAAATCGAAAACATACACCGCTTTGCAATGCATTTTACCTAGGAACAAGTTAGTCTTATACGTGGGGGATCATAAAGCAGACCACCTGCAACTTCCAACAACAGCAAAAAAAGGTTTGTTTTGTTTTATTGCTATCGAAAATTCCAAACCCTGTAGCCCATCCGTATAGTATGTTGGAAAAGGGCAGAAGTAACTACGACTGACCAGCAAAAGCTTGCCGACAAAACACAATGCACAATGGAAGTTTGTTGGATGTTTTTTTTTCTTCTTTTGCTTCCTTTCCGTTAATAGCCTGCCACAATGACCGGTCAGCAGGTGTGCTGTACTGGCTCAACCTATCCTAATGCCGGTGGATATTTGGAGCTTCGTTGTTGGGTTTAACTTTTTCGTTAAGCCCGAAGCTTTATACAGAAAAGCGGCTTCATTATGCTCGAGTTCAGGCTAACAGTGTTCGTCGTTAGCTACCATTTTCGTCCATTGCCCTTTCCCGCTTTCTCACCTTCGTTTCCGATCAATCCGCTTGCCCTCTCTCACCCTTATGAATAATAAACTGTGGAAAATGGGACGCTGGAAAGGAAAACACTGACTGTTACTCCCATGTTTCACCTGCCTTCCAAACTTCCAGCTTGGCTGATGGGTTGTTGAGGCGTGTAGATTCTCACCACGAAACCATGTACCAAGGATGTGTGGTACGTGAAGTTGCGTCCTCTTTTTTTACCTTTCTCTACCCGCTCATATATTTCAAACCATGGAGACACGAAAAACGCAAATGCCATTTGCGTGCTACAGCTTAGCAGAGGTCCGGTTGGAAAAGGCTTTGGACACAAAATGGACAGGAAATGCGTCCCCCCATCCTGTTCTTCTCCATCCCTTCCCATCATCATTAACAACCCTTCCATGCTCTAGTGTGCCCTTTTTCATATGGCCAGTTTTCAGAAATGCAACCGTCCGCAAAACAAACGCACTAATACACGTGCATACATACATACAACCACGGGTCAATATAATAATCGTCATCCGAGCGGAAAACTGCATTTTGCTCTATTAATTCCTGCCCCGGAGTACTTTTCCTCTTCTCCCTCTCACTCTCTCCCTCCCCGTCTTCCTCTCTCTCTATCTCTCTCTCTCTCTCTCTCTCTCTCTCTCTCTCTCTCTTCAGTCACCTTGTTTCCGCTGTGTGCGTTTTTTCGTACTGATTATTCTTTCCATCCCGTTCGGAACCTTTTCGTTGATTCAGTAGAGGGAGTGTGTTTGTTTGTATGTTCACACACTCTAATAAAGGGGAAAAGAAAAGGCAAAAAAACACACACATACACGATGTATAAATATTTGAGCTTCGGCACAAAGAGGGCAAACGGAACGGCAGTGAAATAGAAAAGAGCATCGGTACGCGATTGATGTAAAAACAAAAGCGCAATGAAACCAGTCGAACGAAGAATAGGACACATCACATCAGCAATTCACGAACGAAGCGAATGATGGCCATATGGTTTGCCGGTTTCGTTTTTCCTTTGAAATAGTGAGAGCTGGCTGTTAGTTGTTAGTCTGCATTGCATTTGTGAGTTTGAAATAACCGAAACAGGGGAAGGATTTTTAATTATGGCAATGTGCCGGCATGGAAACATTTAATTAGTTCTCCTCGATACAAAATCAGATTTTTGCCGTTTTTTTATCCTCCGTGATGAATTCACTAATTAAACTTTTAACGGATTTTGCTATTCATTTGTAATATTCATACAGATAATTGTTGCAATATTTAAATTTAACCTGAATAACTGACCGAATGGAAATAAATAATACTCACAAAACTATAGAAAAATCGATAACACATTACAAAGTGCAGTCCTACAATCGCTTTTTCTCATGATACGACACCTTTCCATTAAACTCATTACTGTCGATGCCTTCCATCAACGCATACCTCCACCCCTTAAGTGCTACACAACACATCTACGTGGAATCATACGAAAAAAAAAAACAAATTACATTTATAACCAAGCATTTCCACATCATTTCAACCAATTGACAGGCATGGGAGTTATTCCGCGGCATTTCTCGGGCACACACACCTGACGACATATCGCTTTGCCATCATTATGGAACACGCCGAATGCCGGCAAAAGGCACATCGATCCGTTAGCTCGTGGTGGTATGGTCAGGATAGGATCGATCCACTCACCTTCCAACACCCGGAAGGATGTACACCAAACCGATTCGTATGTCCTTGACTAAATAGAGCATGGACATATGGACAGGCAGAAAACTCCACAGAGACGGCAAGCATTAAGGGAGAGAGAAGGAGGGAAAAAATATGCCGTCAACCCCTAATCAGCAGCTGGAATCCGATTTATCGACGACAGTGGCACACGTAGCGCAGTGACACACACCCTTTGGGACACGTCTCCGTATCGCTAGCGGTGGCTATCTGTTCCTCTCGCGTCCTCTTCTCGGGTTACAATGGCTTGCTAACTTGATAGAGGTAACATTTTAACGACAAGTTGAAATTCAATTTTTTTCTCCTGAAAAACAGAGAAAACACACTTGTAACTACAATGGAATAGCTATTGGGCGGGTGAGGGAAAACATATTTAACGAGAAAAGTTAGATTATAATGACGTTGATGCAATGTTTGTCGATTGGTGGCTAATCGACGCGTGCTTAACATGGCCATTCTAGTACTATTTTTGACGATGATCCAGTTTAATGCGGACGTTTTTGAGTTCGTCATACGCATTTTCTCTCTCCATGCTGGAAAACAAAAAACTAATGTCTTATTTACTACATCGTGCACTGCAAAGTGGTGTCTTGGTGTACAAGTTGATTACACATCAAAACCGATGTTTCAATCAAACCCGAGCTGTACAACGGACCTATTGACGTATCTAGACAGCCATGACCTGTTACAAAATCGGGAACCAAACATTTCTATTTACGTCGAATGGAACGCGTCATCGAACGTGTTTGTGGCAGTTCTAGAGGTAAATATTTAAAAAAGAAAACTTTTGCTTCCGGCGAGAGCTTCCATGCGTAAAAAGAAAGTTGGCTTATTGCTTTTAAAACACCATCGTGAAAATAGCTTTCATTCTAAATTGATCATTTCGCTTAGTTGTCCACTAAAGCGGCTTAAGGGCAAAACGCATAGAGCAGGAATTTTCAATAGAAAGGAATAAATGCATTCTCGTCGTTACTTTCACGAAAACAAGAGTATATTTTACAGTTTTTACTTATCAGACAGTCGGCAAGAGTATTAACATATATTTTTGTACACTATTACAAATAGGGAGGATCACTGCTCCAAGCATGTTGTGAACCCCTGACGACCGGCAAGAGAGCCAAGAGCTAGTCGAGAGGAACACGTGATAATGCTGGTCAAACCGCTCGCCAACGAGCGCAATCTACTCTCAGCACTCTCGCGCCAAACGGTCTCGAGACCGCTTTTGTTATTAGACGGAGGTTGCGAACGCAAACAAACCACATTGCCCGCTCAGTTCACATCATCCACATCACGATCCGTCCTAATGTCACAGAGCCATCGAAACCGGCATCGAACGTAAACGTTGGCAGCGCGTGTGTGTCCAAAGCACGACACCACTTTAAACCTTCTTACGGGTAGACACACACACATTGTCAAGTAATCCTCCCGCCATCACTCGTCCCGAGGGGAGTCGTTAGTGTGTATCCAGATGGTGCTCAATGGTGGATATGGTGCTCAACACGTGATAAGGGAAGTGGACGCAACCAAAAGTGGAAGTGGTTGACAAGAGGAGGCGACGCGCTTTTGAGTGGAGCACCAAATTTAGACCCTGGATTGATAACGACCGCGAAAGGTGATAACGATCGCGCGAATTGTCGCGCTTCCCTTCGGATGCAGGGTCGAGGACGCACGACGGTGCCTAATTAGAGTGTGTGAACGAATTAGATTAATTTGTTTTTAACCACTGCAAGTTGTGTGTGATTGTGAAACAGTGACACACTGATGTAACTCCACTGAGATGGACTTTGCAATGCCAACAAGCAAACAACGAATTTCTGTGCGTTGTGGAAGTGTACTTTGTTTAAGAAAAGCGTCACAAATAAGTGATTTATATGTATTACATAGAAAAAAGATTTAAAAAATTATAACACCATTTTCTATCATCATCGTCAGCAGTGTGTAATCTAGCGTAGGCTAGTAGTAAAGAAAGTGACTGTGCTCTTAGTCCAGGCGGTTTTATTCGCTGTTATAGTCAGAAGGGAAAAAAGCGACAAAAATACACCACGAGTCGACGACGATACATCCCGCTGATAACGTGCGAACTTAATGAAATGGTCACCGCGACTCGTTGAGGGTTTAACGTTCGCTCGCCGCCAAAGCCAGCCAACAACAAGGGAAAGGGAAAACTGGTAACAAGAGTCAGCCTGAAGAGGGATTTTACAAAAGCTCGAAGGTATTGGTGTTGTGGCAGTGGCCCAGAAACAGAAACAGTGGATCAATCCATCCCTCATCTAGTAGGGCATTGGCAACAAGCAGCAGCCAGCGACGGAGTGACACGCATTCACTGCTTTGTCCTCGCGCGCAATTCTCCATATCCTTTATCGAGGTGAGACGGAAAAAAGGACAGTCATCTGTACTGTTCGCAGGTGAGTCGCTACAGCAGTGTGCTCTGTTTTCGTGTGCGAGTTTTGTTTTGAATGACAGGGATCAATTCTCATCCGGCGACAGAGGCCTTTACGTTTGTTGGACAGTTATTGGACAGCGCTTTTCCTTCAACTTTGTCTCGTATTAGCCTTGTTTGTTTGAAGATTTCCTATCCATTGTGAGGTTTTTGGACAGAATGGGATGCTCCAGTTAAGGGAGGAATGAAAATGCATTTAAACACGAATAGCTCGTCTTGATGAAATATGGGTGCATTACCCTGCACCGTTAGGAGGGAAATTGTCTCGTTGGATTGGGTCATTCTTGCTAGAATGTTTTGTAATGTAGCATCCACCAACCTTGTTACCATGGCAAACTGGTGCTGCGTAAATTTTTCCCTTTTTTTTTGACAAAATGCCTGAACTATTTGACAATTTCATTTCATTCGCTACCTTGCGCACATAAACCTTAAGTTTGTTTGTTTTATGTAACCGTTCTAATTGCATCCACATGTGTGTAGAACAAGTTGATCGCTTTAGCGATAACAACTTCGACAAGTGCAACGCAACAAATGCATTTTCACTTCGCCAGTGAATCAACAAACCAACTTTGAGGTACACACTTAGCACTTATTGCTTGAAACATTCGCATCGTTTCCCATACAAGAACGTTTGTTTAAACGATTTTGTGTTTTGCGCGATGCTTGAAGTTGCTCCATGTCCATCCCCATGATGTCCATTTTTGGGGATGCACGTGAACGGAATTGTAAAGAATCCCTCCCCCTGACTGCTACTAACCCACTCTCCAACTGTGACCGGTAATTCACTAAACGCAATGGTATTTCCGAAACTGCTGTCAGACGTGCTTACAGTTTCTCCCCACACCCTCTTGGTTTTTATGCGAAACCGCAAATACAACGCAAAATCCTGGAACGTGCAAGCGCTAGCTAGAAAATACACACAAACACAAAGCATTCAAGGACAAACTCAACAGGCCATGATGTATTGATAACGAATGTTTGCGCGCGTAACACCAATATGTAGAAACAGTCAGCAGTGTATGGTTTATGCTTTGGTTGCGCTAATCTATACCAGTAATTTGCAATTGCTGGACATTTTCATTAGAACGGTTGCTCTCTAGCAGCATAGCCCAACCCAGTAATGCACGCTTTTTTTGGAATTTTCTTTGTTAGTCCAAGAAAAAGACGGCTTATCGTCACCTCTAATCAAATGATTCTTTAGCTACGGTCCTATTTTTTGTTTCCCTTAGCTTTACCTTGGCACACATATAGGGGAAGTGGGTAATGGAATAATGAGTAGCACATTTTTTTGGACATCAAAAAGAAGCTTTCGATTATCATTTACTTTAGGGGTTACTTTAGTAGCGTAGCAAGATGTGGAATTAGTGGTTGGGCTCATGACTTAATCCGATAACATGTCGACGAAGGGAGAGTTGTGACGTCATCAGTTTTGAGGTGGAATAGCCCAGAACGTGGAACAACTTCGTTCTAGATATTGGATTTCCCACCTTTGAACCGGTCGGCAGGTGGGAAAGTCAACGCTATGCTAGGTTTGGTATTTTCTCCTCATCATATAACTTCATCTAGCAAAATGTCAACAAATACTCCCGTATACCACAGGCCACGTACTGAGGTGTGTATTAATCTGATAAAAAGCTTTAAATCTTTGGCTAAAGATAAATAATACGTCGGCTTCTTGCCGCATTGCCTACCTCAAGTCAGATAAACCTGGGTGTGTCCAAAAATCGGAGTTCAAATCGGATATTATTGACCTATGTACGTATGTATACAAACGACCGAAGATTTGAGAAAGAGAAAGAGAGAGTGAACGTACTAGCTCATTCCTTTCGCTGTTATAGCCCTGGTCGCCGTATAATTACACCGTAACGCACTGAATCTGATTAGCTGCGAGTCCAATTATTATTTGCACAACGTCCCGACACACAAACACTCACACACCCGGGTCCAAATTTGATGGAGCCGTTTCAAATATTCTGGCATGCGAATATAGCCCAACCTAGGTGTGCCTCATATAAGCTTAATTACTCATTAGCCGAGACGAGCTGGCCACGAAACATACACGACAGAAGGTCCATTTTCGGTGCGGCTTTCCGGTACAACATTGAATCACTCTCACTGTACGCGAATGTCCCATATCCGATGACACGCATACACTAGACATACGCGTCACACAGTTGGGTTAAATAGTTTAACAACACGCCAAACTATAAACCGTTCGCTCGTGTGTGGTTGTTCTGCTGAGCGCTAAATTATCGCTCTTAATCCCAAATCTAGACCATAATCCGGCATTATCTTGCCACGCCAATAAACATCCTCTACCTCTGTGTATGGTTGAATGGCCACGGACTCGCAGTGGACATACTATCTCGTATGCCAAAGACCTCTCGTTAAACATGTATTGTATCCTTTTCCAAACACACCGATAAATAATGTTCGTGTGTGCTACCGAAACGTCCCCCTCAACCAAAATCTAATCGCAAAAGAGACGATCTAAAATGGCGCCGAATGAATAGAGTACGGCACTCGTAAATCACGGGAACAAATCATTAGTACGAGGGATGCGGAGTGAAGGACAAACATGAACTGAAATTACCCGTAAGTAGTGGACAGGATTTTGGAACAGCTTAGCGCAACTCAATTAATGGGCTGATTTTGGTCTGAATTCTTTTTCGTGCACGGAGTATTCCTTCTTTCCTAGCCAAATGGGCTTTTGGGGGAATGTTTTCCGTTCATCAAACTATCGAGAACGAGTGCATAATTGAGAAATTATAAGGTTTACCTAGAAGCTTCTATGGTTTTGGTTGCTCCAATTAAATAATGGAAGAAACTGGAAGCGATTGGACTGTGTAATGATAGACGAACGTCGTTTAAATCCGTTTGTATCACTATTTAACATTAAGGCTTTATTTTACAAAACCTTACGACATAACCCAATGTATTCTAGCTAGCAAAACCGTTTACGTTCGAATATTTATAGCCTACTGCCGCTTATCCGTTGGGTGGAATAGTTACAGAAAAGAATTCCATCGGTAACATCCCCCCGCACTTTCAGCAACACCAAATCAACGATCGATTGGAAATGGAGCAATGAATTACATTAATTGCCACCGCGTTCGGTTCGTTGCACCAGAAATCAGTAACCACCCAACAGGCCATGCGAGCCAGAAGCAGGAAGCCCCCCATAGGCGGCAACATTGTGTTACATCCAATTCATCATTTAACCGCAAGACAGTTTCGAATGATGGAATGGTGGAACGAATTTTTCATGTCACTGTCTTTTGCTATCGGGATCCGCGAGTGCAATAAATTGCACCGATTGCTTTTGGTCAGAACATAAAGTTTGTGCCTTTCCTTGCCAACTCGGACCAATCAACGACTGGAAAGCTCTGAACGTGACCAGAAGGCTTGTGAAGGAAAAAAAATGGTTTGCTCAATTATTCAACGCTCCAACTACTGGAGTGGCAATGCTGCCTCGAAACTGCACCATACATGGAGAATGGGACAGGACACAACAGGGAGTGAGAAAAGTGTGCGTTTTTATACACCTCAAACACTTACTTTCATCGAACTAATGTACCGATGCGGTAAAGGATTGGGCTGTGTTCAAATTAAAATAACAT
The DNA here is from genome assembly GCA_000349165.1 of Anopheles christyi. Lineage (NCBI taxonomy): Eukaryota > Metazoa > Arthropoda > Insecta > Diptera > Culicidae > Anopheles > Anopheles christyi. The sequence continues at coordinate 80,480 of KB701903.1, read as the reverse complement.
TCCGTCCGACTGTCCCACATGAATATAATTCCCTTTAGGTTATAGTGTAATTGAATTTTTTTTAAGAGTTTAAAAAAAGGATTTCACACCTTACGTTATGGAATTCAAACAAAACGGTCCGTGCAAAATCCGTACCACGTTGAAGGTAAAGCACAAACATCACGGTGCTCGACATGAACATCATTTTGCGGCTGCATATGGTGCCGGCACTGTTTCTCGTGCCAACCAAAGGTTTGGTGACCTTCGGAAAAGGATGTGAATAAATTCAAACCGTCTCATATTTCCCCTCGTCGCTCATCCCGGTACAAGACCAAATTAGACTAAAAATGCAACGAAAAATGCAACGTTTATGGTATGGAATAGGGTTGCTAACGATAAATTTTGCAGCCGTAAGGAGAAACCGACGGCGGGCAGGTTTATGCAAATTGACTTCCGGATTTCGTGGCCGCAGAGTCGTTGCCGTGCGGTCGGAAGGTTACACGTGCACGAGCCTTGAGAAATGGTATAAAGCTATTTCACAATGCGCAAGGATAAGGGGCTCGCTTTCTAATGTCGCTTACGTCTCTTTAAAAATGAAAAAGATTTTTCCATTACCACGGTAGGAATGTAGACAAAGACCCACACTACTACGCTTCATTCATTCATTCCAATACGTCACCTGATTTTACAGATAACGCGTTGCAGTTGCCTTTCCTGTACGATCACGATCGATCTGTGAAACTGCAAACGAACCGAAGCGTACGTGTGCGTCATAGTTCTGGGCCGGGGATAGGATTAACCCTACGGAATCGTTATCAGCTTCATCACAGAACACCATTTTTACCATCTTGCTTTTTGCTCTCTCTCTCTCTATCTCTTTACTGCTCTCTCCTTAGAATTTCGACGTAATATTGCCGGCATCCCCGGTGAAGGTTCATTTGCAAAGTTACCGTGAACGCAAAAACATGATTATATTCCTCTACTTGATACTGGTGTTGGCCTGGGCGCTACTCATCATCATACTGAAATGTAAGAAGGCACGTGCCAAACGGCTGGCCGAGCAGGAAGAGATGGCCCAACCAGTCCACGTGGTACAGATCGGATCGAACCTGTACGACATTATGTCACTGCATCGGGACAACTACAGCGGTGTGTACAGCTGCCTGGAGCACGGTACCATTGCGCAACATCGCCAGCGTGCTTCAGCCAGTGTGACCCACTCGAATGCCGCCTTCATCGGTGACGATGGTTCCATCTATCCAGGAAACGGAATGGGTAAGAAACGTACCTTCACCAACACAGGCCCATTTCTTACGTTGTATTTCACTGTTTTACAGTTGCCCTGGAACCACCGCCATCCTATGAGGAAGTGATACGGCTTCCGGCCTACTATCCCAAGGTGGAAACGTTCGTGCCGGAAATGGTCGTCCCACCGTCGGTAGCACGTCCACATACGGTGGCCACACAACAGCCACCGGCTCAACTACATCAAACCCGTGGCAGTGCGATGGATTCAACTACGGTAGCAACGATTTCCCCTTCGGCCGGTCCTGGGACGCCAGCAGGATTGCAAGAACCGACGGACCACACGATTGATGCAAATGGAAATCGTATCAAAGGTGTAGCAACGGGCAGTGGTGCCCTGTTCCCTGGAACTACCGTACCGGTACAGACTGCAAACTCCTAACCAGGTGACTGATGGAATGGAATTAAAATCAATAAGTGCCTGGTGCGATAGTACTAGAGATGTACATCAGATATGAGGCAGAACAAAGAACACAAAGTTTAGTGCATATCTCATACATAATGTTTAGTGACAATTTGGTTACCTTTTAATTTCACGTTCAGGCTTACTTGGCCGTTGGCGCGCAACAAGTCACACGCACAAACGAAACACTTGCGTTGCTATACCGCATTAGGACTATTTATTGGTAGACGTTTGTTTGTAACTAAGTTTTAGACACCCTCGCAAGGGTTTTGTTTCCGGGAGGGAACTTGATGCTGTGGAAAATATATATATACGAAACAATTACACAAATCCAGCTGTTTGTGTTTGTCTCATGTGCTCAATACATGCGATTTGTAACATGCGAAAAAGTGTCCTCATCGTTTACGTTAAAAACATTGCCTTTTTATTTCAAATACTTTTTTAACAACTTTGCAATTTACACTTTGCGCGTTTCATTACCTTCCGGAACGCTCAACTTTCCACTCATGGCACAATACGGTTAGTAGAATGAAGGTTGAAACACAACAAAACGTTATCGTTTCCCTTCCAATACGAATACAAACACCAACGAATCTCTCACTACCTCACTACACCTAGAGTCACATTCTCTGTATGCCTCACTTAACAACTATCATAAATAACATCCTTTACCTACCAACTACACACTTGAAATCCCTATGTACAGCAATTTACATAATTTGTTCGCATTGCGTTCTAGTAGCGAAAAATCGATCGAACATACTCGGTGACGTAGAATGAAATAATACAACGCAAACGCGTTCACAGACTGGTGGTTGCTTGTAGCTTAAAGTATCGGCTACGACTCTCAACCTCCTGGTGTGGACTACGTCGTCGCTCGTCTACCGCGTAACAGCTTGCCATCGAAGGCAAGTGACGATGTTCACCCTTGAAGCGTACCAGACCCCACACAAATGCTACAAGACTGGTGATTATAATGATCGTCCCGAGGCCCTCGAGTAGAACACGTCCACCATGTACGGAGGGTAGTCGAGCTGCTTCCGCTTCGGCGGCCAACTGTAGCTGACGAAAATCGGGATCATCTCGTATGTGGTTCGACAGTACGCCAACACTTTCATCCACATCGTCATCCTCATCATCATCGTCACTGTCATCGTCCGTCTCACTGTTGTCGTTGTAGTCGAGCGGATCCGGAGCGCGATGATCGATACGATCGCTTTCCTCCTTGTTGTCTTGCCTGTCCTCTTCATCGTAGCTGTTGCCTTTTAGCAGCTCATCTCGATCGTCATGCCGAAAGTCGGATGAAATGCGATCAAAGTCCGAAATGTCCGACTCGTTAGTCTGTCGTGTGCTTATTTGAAGCTCCTTTTTGATCGACTTCCGTTTCACTGTGTTGATATGGGGACGGGGTAAGGTGGCCACTTGACACGCACCCAGGTATTCATCTTTTGAAATGTCTTCCTTCATGATAAGGCAAAATTTGTAACTGGAAGGTGAGAAAATAAATTACCATCATTGCTAATAACGTTTACAAAACATTATCTGACGAAAATATTTTACCTAACATTGCTGTGTAAATCGTAAGCTCCTAGTAGCCTGGTACTGTAGATGTACTCTAACGCCGTTACCGGTTCATCCGGTTTGACATTACATGAGACCTTAAATGAAATTGAATACAAAATAATCATTAGAATAGAGGAACACGTCGATAGTCACTTCCCCCCAACTTACCTCCGAGTTGTACAGTATTGTCTCAGGATCATCAGTGTGAAACACGTATACAAAGCGACAGGAATAATCATCCGTGCCAAGAAGCCAGCTCAGGAAGACGTCACTTTCGTCGGTAAAATTTACCTCTCGCAACCGTACCTCCGTTCCAACATCTCTCACATACGATGCGTTGTTCTTCAACTTTAGCATCACCTCAATCGTCTGAAACGTATCATGATCCGTCTGCTGTTTGCTTCCACCCTCGCCACAGGTAAGTGTGTCCGGTGCGAGCTGTAACAGATCGGCTCCCTCCAGATACGGCGGTGTGGCACATATTGCTCCAAGAATTCCCTGCGAGGCCGGACGAGTTCCAGCTAACCAATGGAGAAATGGTCTCATGGTACAATCACACACAAGCGGGTTGCTTTCAAGTGATAGACTGTGCAGTTGAGTGGCGTTTACCAATGCGTCTTCTGCAATCAGTGATATATCATTCCCATCCAATCGAAGTTCCTTCAGGGCAGGTAACGGAGCAACTACGTCGGCCGTCAGTGCACGCAGGAAGTTGTGCGTAAGATCAAGAATAATAAGCCGCGGTAGATGCTTTAGAGATGCATCCGAAATGGTAACGATGCCATTATGCCCCAGATCGAGCATCTGCAGTGAGGCTAGGCCAGAAAAGGCATGATCTTCTAGTACATCGATTTGATTGCTGCGCAGTGAGAGCATCTGTAGGTATGGATATGTCTCCAGGGCACCATTGTGAATGCTGGAGATAGAGTTCTTGTCCAGGTACAGTATCTCTAGTCCACGAATTCGGGGTAGCGTTGTATTGTTTAAAGGTCCCCGTATTCTATTTGAATGTAGATGCAACTCCTTCAGACTGAAGCAAGAGACGAGGGCTTTTAGGCTTTCCGGTGATTCGCCCAGCTGATTACCGTTTAACTTTAGATGCAGCAGATTTTTCAGCGGCACCAAACTCTTTGGAGCGATCAGTGAGATCTGATTGCTGCTCAGCTCTAGATAGGACAGTTTGGGAACGGCTAAGAAATCCCCATTCTGCAACGCCTTTATCTTGTTGAACGAAAGGTCCAAACGGTCAAGTTGACCGACAGCACTGAGAGACTGCATCGGGACGCTTTCAAGCGCATTGTTGGGCAGTCCAAGCGCTTGCAGTTGCGTTCGAATACCGGCAAATGCCAGGCGATGCACTCGTTTAATCGCACCAGACGATATCACCAACCCTTGGAGGGAGACGTTTTGGAAAATGTTTGCATCACTGATGCTTGTCACGTTTTTTAGAGTACAGTCCAACAGCGACACTTCGTATGGCGACCGTCGTAAGCTGTCCGCTATCACCTCTAATCCGTGCAGATCCCCACTACAACGTAGCGTATGTGGTAAGTCGCAGCTACACTCTAGATTAGCACCTTCGGTAACGTTCGGGCATCGCCAGTCCCCAAGATCTCGGGTTCGCGACTGCAATGCACCTTCGAAACGTTTACCGAAAGACGCCTTTCGATCGTACGTCGGTTTGTTGACAAACTTCCGTGCGGTCCAAGCCGTTCCGAATGCATCTTGCGCATTCTGAATCATGTCGTCTTTTGTTCGATTGCTGCTGCTAACGTTGGTAGGGTCGGTGGTAATGTTGGTAGTAGGGCTACCGCTTAAACTAGATGAAATACGAGGAGTCCCCGACAATGATCTTTGGTAGGCGTACGGTGCTGACGCAGGTTGACTAGAGAACGTGGGTTTGCTGCTGGATGGCGATCCTCCGCCAGCGATACCTGCTGTCTCAGCGCCATATCCGATGGCAACGAGCTGTCCAACGACTAGACACGTGTAGAGTAATTGAAATCTGCAAGGAAATGATAAAAAAAGGTGTCCGTCAGTGAAAATACAAAACGGTCATCGCAAAACGGTACGTCGTTCTCTTTAATATTGTATTTTAGGTGTAAAGTTCTTCACTGCGACGGCCAACAGACGGCAAATGTCTAGTTCATTCGAAAAAATTAATTCCTAACAACTTCGATGCCTTCTTGCTCTCCTGCGGGTAGGTCAGAGTGAGAGAGCTTTTTTTTATCAACCACCGGTTGTACTACTGATGCACTTTGATCTCTCAGGCGATTAGCTCTCCATTCAACGTGTTTCATAACAATCGCCATCCCTGAGGTGGCGGCTCTAATTCCATCTCTACAATCTTGGCGGGATGGCGGGATGAATTCTAGCGTTTTCAGACGAAACTACTCGCACAGCGATGATCGTTAACGAGGTCAATCAGTCTGTATCTGTACTTCGGAGACGGTGAATCGGCAAGCGTGCAGTTAAAATACGCAGGGAACTAATCACGATGCGTGCAATGCGTCACAACTTTAGAACGGTGTTTGCTATCAGTGTTGTGGTGATTTTGTTTACACTGTACAGCATTGGCGATGGAAAGGTGTACGAAAAGTGTTCTCTGGCTAGAACGCTCGATCGACAGAGGATCTCTTCAAGGACGCTTATCTCCAATTGTGAGTGAAATATATTGTTTTTCTGAAGAACTCGATTGAAGTAATAGATTTTATACCGTGCAGGGGTCTGCCTGGTGATGGCTGAGAGTGGAGCTGACACGAGTAAAGTGACTACTTTAGAAAATGAATCAACGAACTATGGTATCTTCCAGGTACGCATTTACATAAGGTCTAAAAATATATGTTATCTGTAGCGCCAATTACATACGCGATTCAACCGCGTGTTTGTAGATCAACAGCAAAACCTGGTGTCGAGAGGGACGTAAAGGGGGTCGCTGCAATAAAAAGTGTGAAGGTGAGTGTTAGGTGATTACTATCGCCGGCTTCGACGAGTGTAATAAATCTCTCATAGGAAAATATCCATGGAGGACAACTCATTAAACCTTTAATAGGCGGAAATATCGCGAAATAGGCAGTCACACACACTGATCGTTGCTATTTCGGACACCTGTTAACGGCAAATTGGTCACAGACGTTTGGTGAAAAAGTGTGTAACGAACGATACGGTCTAAACATTCATATAATGTCTTATTATCTCTCCAAATCGCTGACCTTCACCGTCACATCCGGTGGAAAAGTGTTTTAATTCAATCGACACGTTCCTGAAACATCTCTATGCTTTCGACCTAATCATTCTGACTATTAATTTTCTTTGCTTTCCTTTTCGCCATCTTTGTTCTGTTACGAATTTCGCTAGACTTCCTGAACGACGATCTCACGGACGATGTTGAGTGTGCCAAGCAGATCTACAATGATAGTGGTTTTGCCGCTTGGAAAGGATGGGTTAACCGCTGCAAGCAAAAGACACTGCCCGATTTGTCTTCCTGCTGGAACTAGCTTTGAAACAGGAGTGTGATAATCACAACTCACTTGACATTATTTGTAATAAAATATTTGATTTCATCCCACCTAACATGTTGTTAAGCACGTTGCTTAATTCACGTGTTAGATACCGTCAGCTGTGTATCTGGCGGCACGTGTACACCTCCAGATAACGTTACATTATCGTACGCTGTTTGATATCACAACTGTATCACTACATGTGCCAAAATATAACATCAGACTTGATAAGTTGTCCCACCAGCACGACATGGTTACTATTCAAACACATTACCTGATTCTTCCGGTCGATCGTTTAAATCGATCGGAGTACCGAGAATGGATGTCGCACTTTGCTCCAATAATTACCGAGGTAACACTCTCACAAGCCGTAGGCTACCGTACCTTTTTACACCGGCCCCTAACGATTCGATGCACTGGAATAGATAGCGACTATGCTTGACCATTAACTTGTTATTGTTTACATTTTTACGTTTACTCTTTCGTACATTGGGTGCATCTCGCAGCTGGATTGGAATTCCCCGAACATGCTAACAGAAACACAAACACAGTATCAAGAGTCAGTACTGGATTGAATGTAAAGTTAAATGTTGCATGTATGTAAAATGGCATGGTTTTAGAACCGCAGCACACAACCAATACAGAAGCATAACATAAGGAACGTACGTAACAATCTAGTTCACAACAAGATAAGCATCTTTGGTTTGATGATCTTTGTAGAAGTATCGCTTACACAGGAACAACATTACTATTATCGCAATGTAATCGTGAACGCACACCGTTTTAATGAACATTGTGTGTGTATTTAATTTATTTACCGTTTTTGAAGAAATAATATGTTTTGTTAATAGTGTTGACAACTTGTTGTATGCCTGACCACTATACATTTTCCCTGAATAGATTTCCCCTGTTGATGTTGTCATATTTTTCCTCTGGGTGGATTGAAAATGATAGTGAAGATTCACACTGCCGTAACCACTACCACCTCAATTACGGGCGGCTTTATACAGGTTCCTCCGGGGGTACGGTCCATAAAAACACACGACGAGGGTGCATGATGGTGCTGACTCCACGCGTCTGAACGTCGAGCGCGCGCGTTTCTCTCCCTCTCAAAAAAAAAAAACGGTCCAGATTGTTCAAACAGCCTGTTACCTGTGTAGAAGCACTCGAAAACGTGGACCACTGTCAAGTGTTCGCCTGGTGTGAGTGCTTAATAATAAAAAAACGTATGTCTGCGCAAAACGGTTCGCGTAAGTAGCTTCGGCCGTACTAGTGACAAACCGGAAATCACGCATCGCTGCGCGTACCCTTCTGTGCCCGGTGGTTAATCGTCAACAAAATCGCGAGTTTGCCGAAAGTCGGGAACCAGCACCCAGAATTGGATGTCGCACGAAGTAAGTGTTTCTGTTTTGTTTTTTGTTGTTGTTAAGCTTGTGGTGTAAGAGATTTTATCTTTTCTGTCCGGCGAAAATAGTAAGGTGTAGAAGTGGACTACGGGTTGAAGGTTTTTCTGGAAATAGAGCTACGTAGCTTGTATGCTTCAAATCCTATTATAAACATAATCGCAAATATCAATCACCCTCAAAATGCCCAAGATTTCAAACACACCACCCTCGGCTTTGTCACAAATACAACCAAAAAAATAAACCCCGGAAAAGGTCAAGTCAACACAGCTGTTCGCAGCGAGAAAGACCTGTTCGTGAAGGTCTCTCCAACGCCGGTAACAGCTACGGCGATTAAGCTTTGTTTTTAACCAACGATGCAGCAACAACTTGTGATGTCACCCGGTGCTTTCAGTTTCTGTCAGTTTCGTTTCGGTGATTGTTTCTGGTGGAAGGAATTGTTGGTTCTGGTCCATTTTTGGGGCGTTTTGGTGCAGAAATTATCCTCTAGTGTGATATACTAACGCTGTCTAATTTGCATGTCGTTTGCAGCTTGCCACAAAGTCAACGATGGATACAAAGCGTGTTTCCGTTCGTCGGTTTACGTCGTCGTCAATCAGGCAGATACTCCCGTGGGCTATCGTTAGTATGTGCCTAATAAGCCTGCCAAGCCTGATTCATGCCAAGATCTATACCAAGTGTGAGCTAGCCAAGCAGCTGACCGCGAACGGGATTAGCCGAACGTATCAGGGACACTGGATCTGTCTGGCGATGGCTGTCAGTGGACTGGATTCCTCCAAAACCACCACCCTGCCAAATCAAACCGCTAACTATGGTATCTTCCAAATCAACAGCAAAGATTGGTGCCGCGTAGGCTACAAGGGAGGCAAATGTAACATCAGGTGTGAAGGTAGTATAATTCGAAAAACTCTCGACCCTGCGGAATTCCATCTACACGCTATGCTTTTGTTACATTGCAGATCTTGTGACGGACAACATAACCAACGCAATAAAGTGCTCAAAAATTATCCAGCAGCAGAATGGGTTCAACGAATGGGTTATGTGGCAGAAGAAGTGCAAGGGCAAAGATCTGCCCGATATCACCAATTGTGGAGCAATTGGTTAAGGTGTGAGATGAACGTAACAAGCGAACAATCGGTACCCACTAATCTTTTACAATTCGCGCCTTTACAATCAATGTATTTAATTACACAGAAACTTGAAGCATATTTTTGAACCATTTACAAGTAAATAAAATGAAAGTAGACTCAGTGAACAACTTTAAAAAGTACAAATAGTCATGTTTTATGTTTTTTTATCGTTAAGGTTATTTCAACAGTCGATATGATATGAAAATAATTAAAACCGACTGATTAGACATCTATTGGGCTCATTAAAAAGCGATAACTAACTACGAAGCTCCTTTTCGCCTCATTAATACTACTTCCTAGTCGATTAATATTAGGGATAATATGTGTTTCCCTTTCCTACAAACTCTCAGCATCTAAGTTTTATAGCTTTACGACACACCGGTGAACTATTAGCGTTCAACGATTGATCTTCTACCGATTTACTGTCTTTCACTCTCGGGGATCATCAAAACGGCAAAAAATGACCCAAACTAGCTCAACTCCGAATCAACGCTCGCACCCGGTGGTCCTCGCAATGTACGCGAATTTGTCTTTCCCGCTTTCCGACCCGATGGACGACAATTAAACACAGTTCGACGGTCTACATGCAAATTTTCGCTGTGGCCTAACAAGTCGTTAAACCTGCATGCACTAGCCGAACGGACGAATGGAAAATAAATCGTACCCGTATATTTGCCCAACGCGAAGACTTGAAACTAATACCGGGAGGTTTTTGGACCAGTGGCGGAAGCTCACGCGGCTCATGGTTTGGCAAACTCTGCAACAAACTAGAGCTGAGTCGTAAAACTGTAATATGAATTCATTTGAATACATATGAATACATTTTAGTTGAGCTGGACAGGTTTTATGGGTGAAGGGAAATGTTGCCTTTAAAACAAAAACTGAAAGTAAATGCACTTTACCGATAGTTGTTGGTTGGTAAATGCCTCAATCCTGACGTCATGATGTACACTTTGAAAATGTTAATTTACCTGAAAGAAAATAAAAAAAGGAGTTTTAAAACCATTACAAGGCAGCGCATAAAAATGTAAAAGCATGAAAGCTATGGGTATATTCTATGATATTATATAGCCCCTACTACTATTCTTTTCTTGTACATCAACACTATGCTAACCTAACAGAAAGTAGATCATTTTATTTTGATCTGTTTTAGAAGCCAACACACGAGTTCACGCTTTGTATGAAAGGAACACCAGGTCGGATTGTAAAACTGGCGATCGACACGATCACGTTTCCTTCCCTCCCATTGTCCCCTTGCCAACAATGCCTATTTTCTCCTAAATCGTGTGGCTATCGGTTTCTTTACCCTATTCTTCTATATTCCACATATTGCCACCCAATAAGCAGTTCACCAAGCAGATTACTACAGGCCTGCGTTTATCCTCGTGGTGGTCCCGGGATGAAGTCAGTTGGACGAAAACCATTCAAGCATCAGCGGCCAGCAACCCCCGCCGAGAGGGACCAATTGTTTACCGAACTGCTACCGAACCGGCGCGGTGGAACATAAAATCGCAGCTCAGAAGCTGCTCACGATCACGACCCGCGAAAAGAAAGATGTCAAAACAAATGTCATTTGTCTCCTTCTGGAGGAGTTTGAATAGCGCGCTGTCGCAAAAGGTTGAAAGATCATTTAAAGTGGAAGGGTTTTGAGTTTGAGATCACTGAATATTCTGCATCACGACAAATTAGTCATTCTGCGGTTGTGAAATCATTTCCTTTACCTAGCTTAACGAATGTATATTAGGGGCTTGGAGAGAAATCTACTTTAATTAATTGCTAAGTAATTTTCTTCAGTGTATCCTACTCATCTCGCTATCGCCACTGAAACTGAATCGTAGCGCATTCCGAGGAGAATTATTATACTTTAAGCGGAGTTACCATAACTTTGCGGATTTACACCTTATCTTGAGTAAACGTCAAAACGCTCCGCCATGCAAAGAATCACATAATCAAAAAAACACTCTTCACACAAGCGACCGTGGAATTCAGTCACAGCAAACACGTCGACCAACACCGGTCGTCCAAATAATAAACTTCCTCACACGCCAACAACGTGGCTGGGGACATAACAAACGCTCTATGGTTTAGACATGATTCTCATTATGTTCTTAGCCGTTGCCCGTTCAAGGTTGGTGGACAAACATCCGGCGGAAAGTGTTACCCTTTAGGGGCGTACACGGTCCGTACGCGTTGTTGCTAGCACTGGAGAAGGTACCATAGTGTTCCATGGTGAAAAGTTGGGCATATAGGGAATACACTCCCAACACATTGCAACATAACAGCACCGTTATTAAAATCACAGAAAAAAACGTGTGCGCTTATCGTATTTCCGGACCGTTACCGGATGTAGTGCGGTGTGGAAATGAACATGTTCTAAATCGTTATCAAAAGGTGCTTCGAACAGGCCTAAACATGGGAGGAGTTTACGGAGCAATCGGGAAATTAAACCTCATAAACATGACGAATAAGACAACATTTTGAAAGATCCTCGCCTCTTTCACGATGTAAAGAACAGATTTATATTGATAAATGTTGTTTAACAAATCATCCAGCCAATTTCAATCATGGCTGACCGATGATGATGGTTGTTGCAAATACGAATTAATATTCTCCTCCATCTACCAGCGACGATAAAACTATTTTATGACCTCATCATCGAGCAATCGTTTCCGGTCCCAAATGACTGATTTCATTCACACTCACGCTAAATTAGGTATGTAGCGAGAATTTGCTGGTTTGCCTAAGGTACAGGCAATGCCAGAGTTTGTTGACTCATTAGTAAGTTGCCGGATATTAGCATGGGTCCAGTTGGCGCCATTCCAGTACTGTAGTTTCGTTCGTCTACAATAACGCTTGTTGTTCTACGTGCTTGTGGAGCAGAACTGTTCGTGTTTGGAGTATGACAAACCGTTAAGCTCGCCAAAGTTGTCCCTTGACAAGAAGTAGATTGGGGTAGCTCCCCAATTGTATAGGTCTTGGCGCTATGAACATTGTTAAAGTATCACGCAAAAACTGTTGATTACTGGATAAAGGAAGGAAGTAGCAATTAATTCGAGCCATTCTAGCCGGTCTCATGATGTAATCGAGTGATGCCGCTAAGGTGTATCGATATCTAACACAAAAGCAACAATCCCATTTAGAGAACTTCATTTCTCACCCAAAAGTAACAACAAGGAGTGTCGCTACAACCTTCTAAGGGCATCCAGGAGCCTTACAAAAAAACATCGAAAAGCGAATGACATCAACGATCGAACAAGCACCGAGCCAGACGTACCGTGCATGACTTCCGACGATCCGGATGAATACTGTCTGTATGTTTCCTCGCTTTGTTCTTTCGGTCTCCCGTTCCGTTTCTAGCTGTCTGTTCACCCGCATAACCTTTGAGGTGATACGGCAAAGAACAATTCCCGAAAATAAACGACAATCCAAGCACGAAGACAGCACAAGCACCGGAGGTTCATTTCGTATGCAAGAGCCAATGTTCTGAATGTTGGCTCCGATCTGCCCAAAACAAGGCACAACATTATGCTACGGCACGCATAATGGGAAGCACAAAAGGGGTAACACGTTGCCGCGAGTGTTCGATGTACTGTGCCCTTTTTTGACTAGCTGTAAACGTACAGAGTCCATAATGTTGCATGATTAAAAAAAATATTATTAACATTCTAACCAGATACAAATAAAGCTTCGCACGATTACCTTAGCTAACATAAATTCTTATCTGTTGCTTACTATTTTTTATTTATTTTACGAACTATTTCAGATTCCTATACATAACTTTTAAAGCATTAACTAGATAAAGTAGAGTCTTAGATAGGGCCACTCACCCCTGGAATATTTAACTAAACTAGTCAGCAAATCCCACCATCACACAACAATAGCGCTAAGCTACAAATTTCCCGGTTCAACAATGTTCGGATAGTTTCGTGGAAGACTAGCACATGCTAAGCCCCAAGCACCTCCTAGCAAAATAAGAAAACTGACAGCAACGAAATAGTTTCTGAACCAGTTTTTTGACAAATCCGTAACGATCGTTTCTCTTTGCGTGCCTCGTTTCTGTCCCATCGATTACCAACGACAACAAAAAAACAGAAGTGCCAATCTGTCGCTACTCCTACTAAGACCAAAGATGAATATTTATGAGCACGACACAGCGTTTATCGATTAATGACCACCGAGTGAACGGAATTTTTGAAAAGACTTCTCGTTTGGGCCTTTCTTCCGGATCGTGATTGGATTTATCGTTCCATCCCTTCTTCGCGGCGCGGTAAGTACATTTTACCTACAGATGTACATTTTGCTGGCCATTGCAATGCGCCATGTATTGGTGTGTAATGGATTTTTACCATCTAACCTAAGTTAAACTAGCGCTTCATAACACAGATGTGGTTTTTTGAAATGAATTAAAAAAACGCTTTATTTCGCTATGTTTACCATGCTGCTTGCCACGTCAATGTCAATTCTACCGTTCGCTGAAAGCACACATTTGGTGGCCCCCAAAACGGAGTCGTTTTCCAACCATTATTTGATCATCTCTTGACTTGCACATAATACGGACGCTTCTTGGAGCAAAACCAGCACTTTTAGCCTCCCCGTCCATCTCCAGAATCGCTGCCTGTTCAAGTAAATATATTCCGATGTAACTGCCCGCCTAGGTGCATCAGCCTGCATGTGGCCTGACGCATCGAGCAGATGGTTACGAAGCTTTCCATTCAAACCGTCGGTTCGTTTGTGGGTTTATTTACCTTCCCACACCCAAACAGGGACTCCCGGAGGTACGAAGCAGTTGGGAGGTCCAGCGTGTCTGGATAGTGGTGTCATACCCTTGTTTGCTTTACACTCTGACCTGCCGATAATGCTCTCCAAGCAACTGGGCAATGAATGAGAGGAATGCATAATTAACGTTTGTTAGTACTGCAGTGCAGTGCCAGTAGAGCAAACGTAGAGTAAGCTAAAGGTTTCCAACACATATTTCCAAGCGTATTTGTGGACACACAAAGCTTCCTTAAGAGGTTGTTCCGGTGTGGCGATCTATGCAATGCTCTAAATAAGCTCCATGCATTGAACATTGACACAGAAAGATCTCGACTATGAGCCGACTTCCGGTGTACGCCATAATCTCCTTTAGCTTACTGCAACATTGCTGCTTCCTACTTCCTAGCTTTGTCTCCATTGACTGCGCTTGATCAAGATCCTGCCAGCTATATTAACCGTAGTTATTCCCAATTAATAAGCCTCAACTCCAACGACTCCTTCTCTCGCGGTTCCTTTTCATACAGTTTGTGTAGCATTGTGCCCACCCTTAAGACCCACGCGATGGTGCAAATTTCGTTGACCTCCGACAAACGCCAGCATGGACTTTATTTGGATCTACCAACTTTCTACCACCTGGGTCTTTTCCCTGGGGCTTATGCTACACTTTCATGCGCACAATTGTAATTCTCGCTGTCATCGTTTACTTTCCTTTTTCCCCAGCACAACCACAACTTCCACCGCTTGAAAGGAGCTCCATGGCATTGGACAATGTCAATATACAATTCCATGCACATTGGGTAGTACACTCCTACGCACTGCTCTGATCTCCAGTACGTGACAACGGGTGGCTTTTCACGAATCGAGGGCAAAGCCTTCGAGGAACCACTTCACAATTGGAACCAGCGGAGAAACCGCTTACCGTGCCTGGAAAGCTGGCAAAGCGGTACACGACAACTAGGCGCCCCTGGGAAGGGCAGAGCTGAAGCCTTAAAGCCTACACAAAATGACGTTCCCTAGCAGTAGGAGAAGACGTTACGGTCCAGGGCTGTTACGGCTACAGAGCAACGGGCAAAAAGCTACATACAATTGATGTTATATCGGCTCGTTATGAACTCCAACACAGCGGAGGATGTTCGTTGTACCTCCCACGGCTGTCTGGTTGAGTTGGTCGCCACAACCAGCGAAAGGAACAATAACGATGGGCCTCCATTCTCGCTTGATCGCTTTGTTGGGGTGTTAATTCCATTAGCATAAGGAAGTTGTTCTCCAGCCAAAGACAGCATCATCTCGGGCAATATCGCGCTGTACAGTGCCATGAAAAAAGGGTTGACACGTTACGGATAAAGTAATGAATCAAACTAATCTTGGTGAAGGTTTCCCTATCACAAAGAACATAAACCAGTCATAAAGAGACGTGTTATTCCACACCTTTAGAACTTACTACGGTTAAGGTCTTGGTCCCGGCAGTTACCCTCGGTACACACCGTCATCAAGATCGAACGATTCAAACGGTTTACAATGTAATGAGATAAAGAAAAACTCCTTCAAGGGCGTTAGAAACAGCATCAACCTGCATCGACCTACACCCAAGTGCAGCTACAGCAATGTGCACACTGTAAAATGTGTGCATCGCTCGCAAACAAACCGCGTCGAGGGAAAGGTAAAGCCAATACACAGCAAACAACAAAATGCAAGAGAAACGTGTAAATAAAGCGCTCCCAGTGTTCCCTTTTGGGTGAGGAAGGTTTCCCTCTATTGATCGGTGAGGTGCGAGAAGTATCGGTGGGTGGTAAAGACATTCAGAAGAAAAAATCAGATGCCCTCTAGCAGCCATATGTGAAACAAGAGGAATTGACACCTCTCCGTTTAGTGCTTCTTGTTGAGCGACTTATTTCAGAACGAAATAGTCACGTTTGGAATAGATGGATATTTAAAAAGGTTGTGTATTTGTAGCATGTAAATATTAAAAGCAAACAGCATATTAAGCTCCTATCCTATGCTATAATGAATTTAATAATCGAATGCTTTTTCATTATATCAACCGGAAAGAGGGAATAACAATACAAATACCCTGTAGGCCTCTATCTGAAATTGCAAAGAAACAAACTTCACCGTAGGCGTCGATTAATGACGAGTGCGACACAGAAAAGCACGATTCACATACACCACCACCATACCGAGCAGCGTTTCTATATTGAATCCGCAATCAGCAATCGTTTGTCAGGCTCGATCCATCAGACCCAACACAATATGTAAGCAAGGCAAGTATGAAGCCGATTGGCCCAAAAAGAATCCCAGCCTCCCTCCCGTTTGGAAACGCGGGATGCGACGCGATGCGGGCGCCTACGCGAAATAAGCAAATGAATCCTCTGGCGACGGAGCTTATTACGCGGTGGTGCTCTAACGCGCAGTAAAATACCTACCCACAAAGACGCACGGGCCAACAACAAGCGCACACTTCAGACTTCATTTAAACACCATTGGCAAACTTGCTCGACTGGTTAGGCTAGCGCACCGAACGCTGCCAAACACAGACGCTTCGTCATGTGCTGATCATCTCTCAGCGCGGGATGTGTGGCATCGATACTTTGCAGTCATAATTTCTCGTAATAACCATCCGAATGGACAATTTACAGCCATGATCGATCGAGAGTCGTATGGAAAAGATCACCGGAGCATCACTCTGTTGCCACACCGTCGTTTGGCGAATGTTCATGCGCACTTTAACTCGTAAGTTACTGTTAATTTATACCCCGTGTGCCCAATTGCTAACAGTCTCGATTGAGTTACCACAGGACCAAGACACTCCTCTTATAGCGATCATTGTTGTTTGATGCACAATAAAATGAGATAAAATATTAATCTCTCTAATCACACCGGAACACGTCAACATCATCTCAAACCATGTGTTTTTTGTGTGCGACCATTTCCATTTCTGTTCCCCATGTCATCATGCTTCGTAAAACGATGCATCTGTGCCACAGGTGACTAGTTGCGGTGCTTAAAAGTCAACAAAAACTTGACAAGAAATCAAATCACCAAACGGAATAGCGATTTCAAAAAAAAAAAAAAACAGCGCCACAATAAAATTTGCAGGATAATAAAAACAGAGGATTTCATCAAAAGCGACGAACCGGGCGGAAGTAAAGCTTTGCCAGTGTTCCTTTCCTGTAAGAAAAGGGCACGAACCTTTAACGATAATTAGGGTTCTCGAAGCAAAAAAAGACCATGTAGCATTGTCACAAAATCACACTAACGAACACGCAATCGGGCCCAGAAAGGAAACCGTTTTTCCGTCGATTTCGAGGTAAAAACAAAATAATGAATTGTCCCACGAAAATAAAAAAAGGTTACCGCAGAGCACGAAGAATTGCAAGAACAGATTGTATCGGAAATCGGGCCCGGTCAGTGTACGAAGCGATGGAACATGATCCATGGATACTGCCAAACGATCTGCCCTTTTTGTGGTTTCATCATCGAAAGTGATGCCGGTGTGACAAGCGATCAGGGCAGACAGCAGAAGCAAAAAGGCGCAAAAACTCACTCCACAGCAAACGCGAGGCAACGAATCGGAACTTGAGCTCTTTTTCGTTGCATTTGTCTGCTACGATGCGATCAATAAAACAACATTTTGCGTGCCCTAACATGTGTCTTAGAACTTTTTGGTGTGACGCATAGGGTCATCACTCAAACGGAAAGAATGTTCGAAACCGATGGAAAGGAACAAATACAACGAAGTGAGTTGAATTCGTTTGGGGAAACATTTATTCATGCTTGAAGCTACTAAGCGCCCTCTGACAGGGAAATTATTATTGTGCTTTGTTAAGCAGAAAAAACGATACACCAAAGCATGGTAATGAGATGGTCAAAAGGTTTCAAACAATACACCGCACTTCCGGCACAACTAATTCCAGGGAACACTGACGAACGGATGTGTCTTTTTTCGTTTCGTATATGTTATACGGAATTAAATTCACCCAAAAGCATACACAAACATCTCAGCCGTACGCGAACAGAACTAAATCAATCAATGAAAAGGAGAGTCTGTTCCTATTTCCCGCCCGACTTAGATTTATGAACTAAAATAAAACCGCCAACGATACTAAAACACTATTTGCCTACGATTGATTTGAGAACACCGCTTTCTCTAGCGAATGAGAAGCGATGAGAAATTCAAAATACTAGTAAAAACTCACTTTTATTATGCTTCTCTTGGATAACATCGTAATTTTATTGCCACAACGTGAATAAATATAAAGTTCATCCCAAAAACAGCATTCATACAACAACAAAAAAACATATCAGCATAATGTTTCACATAAAACGCATGGGTTAAAAAAATGCACCCTTCACCCTGCACCAACACATGCACACACGCTAGCGCTCACGTAACATATCGGATTTCATTCACGCCGTAGGTAAACCGACGCCTCAGCAGCGCGCAGGAAAGTTGAAATGACAAAACGAACGCGGTAGAAGCGTGTGCGTAGGCCGCTGAAACACCTTTTACCTACCGCCTGGCGTTCCTTCGTTTCTTTCACGCTGCAAACACCACTGAGATGAAGGTAATGAATCCCTCTCCGTTGCGATGCGGCCCAAAGTCTACTTTTTTCCTTCACTCAATCCAATCGGTTTCACCGTCTTTCGCCTCTCTAAACGCCGCCTTTTTTCCATCGACATCGCAATAAATCAATCCGTCAAAGACACGAGGCAATGCTGCGATCTTTATGAAGAAGCGTTCCTGCAGGGTGGGAATGCTTTACAAAAAGAAGAATTGATGGAATTACGCCAACAGGGAATGGTCCATGCTGCGCGATGTGATTAATTTTTACGACTTTTCAAACACTTTCCCTCAATAGTTGAAAGACGCACGCGACGACGGATGGGCGAACTCATCTTCAGCTAATTGTGTGCGAGATAATCACCTCAAGGCCGGCAAGAAGCTAAGAAGACAGTTACACCAAATCAAACACGTGACAATAAAGACGATGTTCAATGCACAACTCCGAGTGGTACAAGCACGCCCGAACGGAATCAAAAAAGGCACTTATTGTCGTTATTTTTCTCAGCAGGTAGCGTACTTGAGCGGCCTAACGCACTCATGGAACAACGTACTAAGTTTGTCTCCAAGCATCCGTTCGACACTCACCCATAATTGATCTGATTTGTTCCATTCTTTCCCTCACCTATACATTATGTGTAAGCACAGACAATAATTCAATAAAGAGAAAGAAAAAAACGAATTCATCATTCCTCCTACAATGCAGCAAACAATCTTCTAACCTTTATCCTATATTTCAAAGTCAACGTGCACCTGTTGCACTTCAGCTGCCACTGCTAAGGACAACAGCATGTCATTTTCTGCCCAACATAAGCAACAAGCTCATTCGTTCTGTATTCTGGAACCAATCACCAAAAGCAGATGAAGGTTCGGTTCGCTAATTGCTTAACCTACATCCAAAACTGACATCCTGAAATTCGATTGAATCCATCTGCACGATGACAAAGCAACCGGAAACAGATTAACTTATTTTGGCATTTCATTTCATTTCTTATTCAAAGACGAGTTTCAAGTGCGTTCGAAATCATCTGAATGCAGCACAACAAAAGAAAACAAACGTTACGTTGCGTACAGATGCATTCGGCTTTCACACAGTGCTTGAAATGCAAATGTCATCGCAAACGTGCTTGATGGAAGATTGGCGGTAGTCTGATTGATCTTTACGTGCACAATAAAATGGACATGAGCTTCTGAAACTAAGAAATTCGTGTGCCAATTTCAAGCCATGCCAATTTGAAGAAATTCAATACATTGGCCGATGTATCCAATCGCACACGTGAGCCAGACACATCGACGAGCGACAAACGAATGGTGTGCAACGACGATCGGTCGTGCTGATTAATTCAACAGCCTTTTCCTTTCGTTCCCTTTGGCGAAAGGGCGAAAGATTTGCGAGCTGGAATCGTCATTTCAACCGCCCAGTCGGTTAAGCGTTCTTTGTTGTGGCGGGGCGCCATTGCACGTCAGACCCTGAAACGTGAAACTTTCTTGAATTTGAGAAAGAATAGAAAACAAACGAGAAAAGGAGACGACGAACGTCTGGCACAATAAGGTTCACCTTTACAGTGAGTCTTCTGCTTTTGTTTTATTGACGAAGGTAATTTCAATATTTTTTTAAGAGTACCATACAAAAAATCTATCTCACAAAACATTATTAGAAATAAAACAATTTTTATGCAAGAATATCTTATTCAACTTAAATATTTCTGAAAACTCTTCGAAACACATCTACAATGCACCGTAATCGTGCCATTTTGAGTCCCAATCCGTAGGTCTTCCTTTCAATACTTTTAACAAACGAATCAACTGTAAGCCAACTGAACTCGTGGACAATGAAACATCACTCACCGTTCTCTGTTCACTGCACTGTCAAGACCTCCAACAGACGCCTACAACCCAGCAGCACCCGGTTACACCCGGACCGAAGACAATTTGATGGAATGCAGGTCGCCACACCGCCAACACCGAGACTGATGCAGCAGTAGTTGCAGCTGCTGTTGCTGCTGCTGCTGCTGCGTAGCACAATCGCTCAATCTGCATCAATAAAATAAAAATAAACGAATCGAGCATTCGTCGGACGTGTGCACGGGTCGAGGTTTCAAAGTGTCGAACCATTTCCTGACGCAAAGTTTGTCCGACCCAGGGCGAGACTGCAATCTTCCGCGTCTGCAAAACATCTCGACCCGGCCATCTGGAGTTGTCCTCAATTATGAGGGTAGTGCGTTGGTGTGACCAAGCTTCAGGGGGTCGATTCTCGAAACTTGGACACCGTTGTTCGACACATGGTGGGTAAATTAAAAAAAAAAGCGAACCAACGTGCCTACTCCCACACGCTCGCTGAACCAAACAGCGCGTGTCTATATGCATATATGAGTGATGCTTGTGGGCGATCGAGTTGAACCAGTTTTTGAAAATTAACATGCACAAAGACTGCCAAAGTTTGTGCACACATTCTAGCATGATGAATAGTCGCGCCAGCCTGCGTAGGACTACACCGAGTAGCTTAATTGACTTCGTTAGATGCTGCGGGATGTTGCGTGTTTTAGCGATTAATTCGAAGCTTAGCAATCATTCACAACTCTGCCGACAAAATAATTTGGCATATTAACGACAATGTGCCAAAACGTTGCCGGTGCGTTGAAGACTGACGATGAATACCCGCTTGTGACTCAGCTAGCAATTCCATGTTAATTAATTTGTTTATGGGTTTGTAAGAGAAATGCGAACTATAAGGCTACTGCAACATTTTTGCGAACAAAATGGTTTTAGTCAATTCCAGCATTATAAACGTTCTTCAGTATGGCTTTGCAAAAGTGTTACACATGTTGTGCGGACAGTTGACAACTTGTCGGTTAAGCCATTAACTCCATTACGTAAATGTAATAGCCAATGGCGCTCTACATATGGCAAAATATTATGCAGAAAACTGGCTGAAGGTCGACCCCATGCACAGTCCGGTGGATGATGGGCATGGGGAATTGTCGTTAAATAATAAACCGGCATGGCATACATACTATCACTCTGAAAGCTTCTCAAACATTACACAACTTGGTTACCTACATTAACGAGAGAGACTAAAAAAAGCTATCACCATTTATAGACAGCTGTTGTACAGAAAACAACCTGGATTTCTAGCTTCAAATGTATTGTCATTTAAGAGAAAGAAAAACGAAACCACCGACCATGCCTTAAAAGGATGCGTCATCCAATCACTACATTAGGATATTATCAATCAACTACTGTCACACAATTTGTCTGATTTGAGCATCACAGATAAAAGTCCAACAGCTCGTCCACCGTTATCTTATCAAGACGCATCGTGTACATCGACTCCCAAACCAAACCAATCGACCTGTTCCAAAAATATCTATTGGGACCGATTGAAAGGAAAGCCATTTGACCTATTCATTCCATTCAAGGTACTGAATGGTATTAAGTGGGTAAAACTTGTCCATAAACTATCGTAAAAAATGTACAAAAAAAAAACCCCTCTTACATTACCTCAGGAATCAGTCCACTGGGATTAAAGAAGGTTAAATAAGCTCCACTTTACCGTCAGAAGCAGACCACCCCAGCGTTCAAGTTTCAGGTCCATATTAATAGCGTTTACACCTCCGCGAACAGTTCGAACAACTCCTCGGAAGCTTCCTCTGCTTGACAGAGATTGCGTAAGCTTTTTATTAAACCAATTCGAATTTTCGTTGGCTCTTACATTTGCTAATCGTTTCCACTCCTTCTCTATGCTCTATCCTTTCCGCAGTCCATAGGGCCAAACATTATTAATGCTCGGGCTTCTATCCCGCAGTTTTAGGGGTAAAATCCCAGGAAACTCTCTCGGTGTGAATCAAGGTGAAACATTGAAATTCCTTTTCTTCAATCTCGCTTAACATTCCTGCCGAAATGCTGAACACTACACTGTTTTGCCATATAGCATCACTAAACTCCCTTAGTTCGATGAGGCCGATACATCCTAATGGGAAAGAATAACAGACAAGCATCTATCCAAGGATGTTCAAGATTAAACCTATCCACATTGCATCTTCGCCGCTAATTTCTGCATATCGTAGCGCGAGGATCGATTAAAAACGATAATGAGTGTCATAAATTGTTCGTCTTCTAACAAGTGTGCACGCTTCTCCTTCTTCTCATTTGCATCTTGTTTTGCTGTGCGTTTTTCCCTCCCATCCCCTCTTACTTTTGCTTATCAACAAAACCAAAAGAAACCTTTTTTAAGCGACAGATATTAATGACAACGCCTGCCCAAATTTGGATACCATTATACGACTTGAAAAAAAAACCGAAACAACACTCGCGCGGCACACACTTTGCCAGTTTCATTAAAGTCACATTATAGATCACAAACACTAGATCGGGATGGATAAGAAAAGCAGCGTCACATCACTCATCCCAATCGTGTATCTGTTATTCCCCCTCCATTTCATGGACAATGTTTACCTAACCCCAAATCCATACGAATTCTAATATTGAAACTAGATCTATACATGGACATTGGCACATAAATTTTGGCCACACAGTTTTTTCGGAACGGAACGTTTTCTACATAAAACACACTATTCAAACACACCCCCGGACGGACATAAATGTGAAAGCGATTGTTGAAACTCCAGGATCATCAACGCCATTGCAGTCTTTAGGCTTTGGAAACGGCTTTGTCTTCTAAATTTCGGTCATAAATATATTCCCACTAAACTGTAACACATAAATCTTGCCTCACTTATACAAATGTAAACGAACCTTGCAGCATGAAATGGTGAGACATTTTTTGTCACCGAATGGCTATTGAAATTAACGATTATTACCTTTATTCATAAGCTGTTGCGGAAGACATACATGTGACATCGTTTACTAATGGAGGATGGCACATATCAACAATGTAGTTTGGCCATCATAAAAACAGGGCAGACACACTGCCAGAAGAACTGCAATTACATTTTATAATCAAAGCTAGTGATCTTTTTGATAAGCTTGTGCTGCCTAAGACTCTATACACCATTGAAAACCATAACTGTAACTGTAACTGTAACTGGTAGCCCCTTAATGTTTTCGCCATAAATATAGATAATCACGAAATTTATGTTCATTTGTACACCTTTCGAAGTCAATCTGGACGGACCGATATTTATTCGTTCCAAAGACGAGGCTATTAGCCAGTTAGAAAAGCTAAGCGACTTATACACTTTTCCAACATTTATCACCGACTCCAGTCTAGTGTTTCGTGTGCAGCAAATGGTTTTCTTTATTTTTTCGATCAAATATTTTACATTACAAAAAACGCTTCAGTCGCGCTGGCAGGGCGTAACACGTACGTTCAGCACCCGTCACCATACTTGGTAAACAATTGGCCAAACGTAACCAAGGCCCTTATGTAAAGAGCATACGCATGCTGCCGACTTTGCTTCGCTCTGTTCACCTTCCAACTCGCACAGTGCATTTCCTCTCAGAAGACCAGGGGAAGGGAATAAAGGACAGCTACCTCTATCCCCTTCCCCAAGACTAAACGACAACAGCAAAGCTTCCTGGCCGCAGTGTTGCCCTTTAAACACAAATCTCTCCTATTTCAGGTGGTGGCATAGTTCTTCGAAGTGGACAATTCCATCACGCACTAGCGGCAGAGTTCTCCTACGAAGTTGAATGTTAAACCTTAACCGTGCTTGTCTTTGAGAGTGAGAGCTCTCAGCAAGCGCCTTTTGGAAGATTCGAATGGACCTCTATATACGGACAGTTAATCCGCCGCACATGTCAACCCTACTTTAGTGGGACGAAAGTGAAAAGGGTTTTAAGCGATAGACGCGGACCCAGCAAATGCAGTGCGTACGTGACGCTGACAATGCGTTGCGCATGATGCATGTACGATCTTATCCACCACTGAATCGAACGAGAAGTCAAGTCAAACGATTGAAATACAGTCATCGAAAGTTTCAACATAGTGCTGCCTCCCCAGGGAAGATCAGAATACGCAGTTGCTTGATACCATCCACTCAGCACAACCGTGTATGACGCTCCTTCTCTCGGACAAGCAAATGTAGGTCTTCCGTTTGTTTGCTAAACTTTTTTCCTTCACCCGCCAATAATCGGTGCTCAGCGGGTGACCGGAGAGGAAGCTTTAAACGAAACACGCATCCCGCAACAAGACGACAAGCTTCAGCACCAACCAATCCATTGCGACAAAGCTAGCGGGAGCCTCGGCAGGGCACAGCTTGATCTATTGTTTAAGGAAATTTACATCCACTCACAGGAATGCAGAAAACTTGTAAAACCCTTCGCGGCAGCGATGTTATGAATGTCTACGGGTACGTATTTAGCTACAGCAACACAATAAACTGACCCCCGCACGGGTCAGATTAGGTTAGGTGATGCTTCAACAAAAAAGGAAATCACCAGATTCCACTATCACTCTGTGGATCCGCTCCTTCGCTGCAATTCATTGCCCGTACTGCGGGACCATAAAGTTCGACGAAGATTACCAGCTGCAAAGCCATCCCCGGCCAGTCAATCGGATTTAGACGTATGATCTGTACCCCTACAAAACTAAACCAGTCACAGTCGGCGGATTGACCATCGGACCCGCAAGCAATGCTCCAAGTTATTAGTCGGCTGCCGGTAATGATATACCGAAAACTTGAATCTTACCTCTACCGGAGTTCCGTACGATAGGCATGTCTTTTCGAGCTTCAGCGAGATCGTAATGTGCCGCACACAGTTTCACATGCTGGCGCTTTCAAATAGGCATCGCGACGGTGAACGCCTCTGACAAGGCCCAGAGAAACTTATGATGAAATCGTGTTTCAACTCTAGCCGCACGAGTCTCGCCCACGCGCCGCTGGAACTGCCTTCATCGGCTATAAATTTGTTGACTATTCGCAGTCCATGCCCCTCTAGCTTGATTCGGTCGTCGTCGTTCAATGATGACGAAAAGGAACGCTTTAGTCATCATCATTGCCGTCATTATCACCGCTTTGCCAACATCCGTATACGCTAGGTAAAGAGCGACTAATATGGCAGGAGTAATCGTTCTTTTGCAATGATTCGTTCTTGGTCCCGACAAGAGGAATTGAGCCGTGACAGATTGATGTAGCTCAACATGATCATACAAATGAAAGAATTATGACTTAGCAAACTTTAGGGAAAACGTCTAGTATACGATAGCTTCAACAATCCCCTTTTGTGGTTTCTGTCCATCGTGTCGATAATGCATGCCGTTGACCAGTAGTGGTTGCAACTGTTTTATGATCAGTTCTGTTTATTTTTCTACCTCACCGATCCAATCCATCCATGCACTGCATTCAAACGTTTTTTTTGTTTTTGTACTCTGCATGAAATAAAGAAGACATAGAATCTCCCACTGTCTAGACATAACATCCCGCACACCGCAAAGCTACGATCTGAGCTACGAACCAAAATGTGGGCTATACTCACTCACATCTGGTACAGCTTTCGACCCGTGGACTGCCACTTTCCCCCAAAACGACGGTACAGCACGCATATACAGCAACCAGATCGTTGCCCAGTTGCTTCCAAAGTATCATAACTTTGTACTATTTTATTGCACATCGAGACGCAAGATGCGATAGTTTACGATCGATTCCTCCCGGTTCGAACGGAGAAATGTGAAATGGACCTACCGCTATGCAATCCACCGCCATGAAGGAGGACAAGATTAATGTACTCCTCTGCACACGGGTCAATTGAAATGCATTCTCGGTTTGTTGGGTTAACAGGAGTGATTCTGCTGTGCAATTTAATATGTGGTTGAATGCTCTGGACAGTTGCATTGAAAGGTCGAAGGTTTGCGATTTTGAGTACGAAAATTTCATTGTTCTACAATGATCAACATGGCTAAAGAAATGCCCTAAAAATGTTTTATGCGTATTCAACAATGAGTTCTTTTCAATACCACTCAAGACTCACAGGCCCAATCGACTATAATCAAATATCGTCTTATATAAAGTTAATCGTCTTAAGCTTGGGATGAATTCCAAATGCTTCAAAACCACCATAACAGCACAATTCACCCCGTGGCTCGAAGAGTTACAAAGTTATCCTTATTTACAAACAATCGTTCGCAGGCAAGACGAGTAACATAATTCCTTCTTTCCAACCTCAACACACACGCACACACGTCGTTTACTTTGTCTCTTTGGCTCTCAAGACGTGTGTGTGTATGAAGTGTGTAATAATTGGTGACTGTGGCCACTGCTCCAGAACATCGCAGCATCGCTGAATAAAAGTGGGAGCGCCCCTTTAATGGAAAACCACTAACCACATATCGAGGAGCGGATAGCATAATACCGACATACACCACTTTGCTTGGCAAAATGCTAAGATAGCAACAGCAGAGAGTGTCATGTCAGCATCCCATCTTCAAACCATAACACGGTTTTTGAATAATGTCCTCCATCGATATGTCCATATCCATATGTATGTGTGTGTGTGTGAGTATTTCATCTCCCGAAAAAAGCCACACCGACTCCGTACTGAAGCAGACTTCCCGTTGCGATCACCAATGCCGCAAGAAGCGTCCGCCCAGCAGCTGGGTGTGGAGTTTTGAATTGATTCTTTTCTCTTTTTTTGCATTTTGATTGTCACATATCTGATCTCGTATTGGCCGCTCCCACCCGATTAACAATGTAGTTTTAGCTTTTATTTCATCGACCATTGAAAACAGACCATCGGATTGGGAGCTCTCGCCGTACATGACCTGTTCGACGCGTCTCGAGCTCACGTCAGGCGGCAACAGAGAGAATGACATTTGTCACGCCGTAATGGTGCCGTAGACAGGCACTGCTCCACGGTGAACTTTCGTCTGAACATTTTCAATCTGCCAAGGAGCCTGTATCGGAACCTCTTTCCTACTGTGAGCACGCTTCCCCGAATATCAATGCATATTCCAACACCAACATGAGATGGTGTGATGTTGAGCTTAAGAAACAAAAGAATTATTCACAACGAGGAAGAACCTAACAATCTTCGTTCCTAGAACCCACCCTAGAGTGGATATTCTTCTATGGAAAGGTAGACGCAACTGTTGTTACGAGAAATTTGAATACAATGCTTGCGATCTGTGTAGCGAAAGAGAAACAAGGCAAATCCATAAGGTTGGTGACAAATTCGTATGATGTCGAACCAGCATACAGCACACCAAGAAGGGCACCATAATGATTACGACCAGGCTGAGGGAAATAGTTCTGAGTCTAGGCTCTAGGGGAACACAGCGCCGCTACAATGCTCGGTTCTACCGGGAAAAAAGGGTAACGACTTATTTGAATAACAATAAAATCGCTCAGCGGAACGCGAACGCTCATTCAGAACCGAAACTCGCCATCCACTGGTATTTGTTGAATTACAGTTCATCGTGGTTGCCGAGGCCAGTGCAATCTGGTTCCAGTGGCAAGCAATGTTGGCTAGCGTATACACACCCCAAAAAAAGGGGGAGCAATTGCAATTAACAACAATGGATCTGCTGCTGCTTGTTGCTGCACTCGAGCATGATTTGGAGCATGTGAAGTAGAGCTTTGCAGATGAATCTATGCTGCATGTAAACGACAGCTCTACCCTCGCCCTTCCATTTTCCGTGTGCAGTTTGATGCAATCGCGGCGTGTTATCCCATAGAACTGTTTATTTTGACTATTACAACATGCTTGCTTTCCACACGAAAAGTTCACTTAGCTAATATGTTTGCCTTTTACCAGGCATTTTGACACCTTGATTTTCATTGGTTTTACTGATAACACACCTTCCTAGAGGGTGAAACAAATGGAATGTAAATATATCCCATTTTCAAACGATCCAAATCCGGAAACAACCATTCGATTAAACTCGGAGACGGTTGCATTCCAACGAGACGTTCCGAAAGTTGACACGCATTGTGAGGAAACTGGAATATGTTTCAAACCACACCGCCGGAGCTTGTTGTGACCAATTTTTCTAATCAAATTCGAATAAGCTACAATTAGAAACGGATCTCCGGCTGCAACGCGTTGGGTTAAAGTCATATTCTCAAAATGAAAAATAAATTACCAGATCTCGTTCAACACTACTAACAGCGAGACTCTGCCCCTGCGTAGCGTTCCGCGGGAACCCGAAACTAATGAAAGCAATAAATTGACACTCGCGATAACACACATTCTCGTCGAACGCTCTACAAAAAAGGGTCAACGATAAAGAAAAAGCCATGCGAAGACCAACAGAAAAGAAGGTTACTTTGTAGACAGACAGAAGGCACTGCGTGTAAGAATCCCTCCCTCTCCAGTTAAATGTGATGACTGCGGTGACAACAGATAGCCAGCCGATGCACTTTCCTTTGCCGATGCAAACGAACTCCCACTTGACACAGTGAATAAGCTGAGTAAAGGCGTTAATGCTGGAAAAAGTGGACAAAACTAAAGCGACAGCCTATTGTGAAGTGGCTGTACTAGTATGACGACAAGCATATAACATTCTCAAATATAGGCCAAAAACTTAAATAATTTACAACAAATAATTTGAATCTCCACTTGAAAGTTACAACCATCATAGTTAACGTACATTTCTTCGCTTGTTTCAGGAGTCTCAGAAGAGAGTCTCGCTGCAAAGAAGCATTCTAATTCCAAAGCAACAACAGTTACCAGGCACTCCACAGACATAGAGGTCCACGGATCATACTACCTGAAATACTCGACGGTATCGGACATGCTCGATCTCGTAAGCTGACAAATCCCTAACGAGCCTCCAACACGGAGGCAGCCAACTTCTGGATAATCTTGCACATGATCGATTCCTCTAACGCAATCCGGTTAGAATTGCCCCACTCCTCCCACAGAGGATGCATGGTACCGCAGCAGACCCATGTTAAGTCTGGATCAACGGTTGCCAGTCCAAGGCGAACCTTAAACTCACAATCAATCATCATGCCAAACGACCATTAGAACGCAAAAGAATGTCGAAATACGAGGCGTAATCTCTCTGCCAAAAAGTGTTCCAGCTGGCACGTGGAAGAAAAAAAAGAGGCTAAACCTAAAATGGCAACGATTTCTATTATCTTTCTATTTCCCTTCCAGAGATGAGAGCAGTTGAAGTAAACTTCCGTCAAAGAGAATAAGATGTCCGCATCGTGCGACGTGTGCGATGACGACGCCACTTTTTTGTTTGTGGTTTTATCAACAGCGTGTCGTTTCCCGCGTGTAAGTGAAAAAATCAACCATGATAAATAAAAACCCCAAATATCTGAAAAGATTTATTTCGTTTCCGATTACGGTTTTAAACACAAATGCTCACACAGAGATTGTATCTCAAAGGGAAAGGGTTGCGGTGTTTGAGAGGAAAGGCGCATGATCAAAGCGATTGGCTGGGTTGGGTATGATTAATTGTTTAAGGATAGTGTCGATTGGTCTGTTCGATGATCTCCACGGCAGTTATGACCATAGCTCCGAAACGTCCTCGTGCCGGAAAAGATCCACCGAAAAATGGGTAGATATGTCTCCCCTGATAGCTACTCAGAAGACAAACGGTCATTTCGTCCATCGGTTACAGTCTTTGGTTAGTCAGGAACTTTCGGTTAGTCATCCCGTAGACAACTTATTTAAACCGGGAGCTATTTCCTGAGTCTTTTCTAAACACTCTTTTATTCGCCGAGAGATACGTGTAACAGTTCCAACAGGTTTCAGAAATTGCTGTATACGTTCACGATCGAGCCACTACCTACTCAAAAGGTGTCATGAATTGATGCCCTGTAGGCAACAATTAGCAGGCAACTGTGTAGATACGACATACCACAGCATGGAATAGACTTTCTGCTCTAAAGGATATCGTGCCAGGGATTTATTACATCCAATTAATCTTCTCGCTAACAAACGGCGTTACCTGTGTACATGTTTTGTTAGATCTTTTAGAGAGTGACTACAAATTCAACTATACACGCCACATGCCGTTATAATCTGCGGCAGAAAGCGTTTTCCAAATGTGATCATTGTGAGACACAACAATAAATTTATCATTTAAATAAATTCCCACGCTCAATTTAGCAGAAGCGAACGATACGAATACGACAATTTTACAAAATCCTCCCAGTAATGGCCGTTAATGTTAAGTAAAAAGTCCACCGCCCACCGACATCGTCGAAACGTGTCTTGCTGTCCCACCAGCTTGGTCTTGACTCACTTTCTTACTGAAACGCGCCAACATGCGTGGGGGTCTCGGTACGGGTACATGGTGTCGTTTGCAGGCGACCACTCAAGCGAACGCAATCTGGAAAGAGATATCCTCTCCCACACAATGCAGCGGTTCCTTCAAGTGCTCTGACAAACGTCGTCATCGTCAAGGGAAAGGACATACTTAGTAGGGTGAGTTTGAACACTCTCAATCGAAGAGGGATGTATATATGAGGAGGATGAATTTGAAGGAAAGTGTTCCTCTGCTTACCTGTATTGAGGTTTCATACTGCGTTCAACGGCGCTGAAAATTGAGGAGCTGGGAACTACTATCGATGGCAACTCATACGTGCTGCTGTATATACGAAATGTTTTTTCGCTCCTTGCCGTTGTCCTTATTTCGGACCAGTACGCTTCAACCAACTTCTACTGGAACAGCAGCAGCAGAAAGTGGTCCAAATATCTACAGCACACCTTCACCACTTTGAACGACAATTTTGAACAACGCCTACTGCTCTGCGAGCGTTTCACAAAGGCCAAGACCAAGCGATGGAAAAATCTACCAACAAGACCCGTAGAAGGGAAGATAAGCCACCGTAGTAGCGAAAGCACTCGCGGAGGTCGTGGTTTTGGCCGTTATAATTGGACCGACGCCAAGAGAAGTTGTCGTGGGCACACTCGAGCACAGAAAAACCGGTAAAACAACAAAACAGCAACAGCGCGCTGCTACACACCAAATTCACACACTGGCAACGAAAATATGTTCCACTCCGAAACGAACCCCTAAACGAGATCTCCTTCTAACACACAACCTCGTAATGCGGGAGGAGGGCACAACAAATAGCTTTACAGGCTTGAAATTCCACCAACTTGGTGCGCTGGTTCAACCACTTTTCGCAACTATTCATACCCTATTGACACAACCGGGGCGGCAGCTCATGTGGAGCTGCGGTTCTAGGCACACACTATAATCATAGCCTTCTAGGGTTAATTTCCCTTAGGCCTGATCTGTATCTTATGCTATCAATACTTCACTTGATTTTCGCAAAGGACGCTATAGTTCCGATGGCGCAGTGACCAATCCCATTTAGATCATTAGGACAATCGTTTCATGTTTTTTGTCGCGTTACTTCGCGAATTTACTGCATCGTGACACATGATGTTCATTTTTTGAAAAAAAAAATCCACTGCACGTTAAGCGAGCAATCCTTCTGTTAAATGAAACAAAATCAACGATGTCGCACTGGTGACACAACTCGATAATGCGCACCGCATACACGCGAGTTGTTTACTTTCGCTTCGAGCGCGTGCGTCTTCCTCCCGTTCACTCGATCGACTGTGATCCGCGACTTGATCCGCGGTTAGTCGAAGCCATTCCCCAGGTGTGTGAGTGTGTGCGCTTTTGTTTTGTATCGCTCTCTCGCTCGTAACTAGCTCTTTCTCATCCTCTCTTTCTCGAACACGCTAGCTTGGCACGTTTGTTTTGTTCCTTTTTCCTTTGCTCGTTTTTACGCAAACAAACCCTCCATGCCCTTTTTATCACCTCTTCCACACACATACACACACGTTCACGATGTGTGTTTCCTTTTTGTCTCGAAATCTACCTACACGTTCGTCCTACACAACCGCTTCTTTTTCCGTTTTTACCCGGTGGTCTCTCTTTCCGTTCGTAATCCATCACGTTTACCTCAACGTTTCCGCCGTTTTTTTTCTCCTTCCTCTTCACTTACTTCATCCTTCCTGCTTGCGTATTCCAGACATCCCCTTTTGTCTTTTTGTGGTAATTCTTCCTTTTCATTGCTACTACTGTATGGGCGACAATCCTTCCCCTCTCATGTTTTGGGAGCGGGTAATCGGTTGATCGGTCCCAGCCTGTTGTAACGGCTGTTTGGGCGATTATTGGTCGTTTCAAAAATTTACATTACCTCTGAGTGCCTTTTACGGTTGCCTAACTTTGGTGGGAAACCGGAAACGACACTTCTATTATATTCAAAGGACAAGACATATTTAAAAAGGGTTTGGATATGAATAGAACAAATTTTGCAATTAAAAAGGAGAAATTGAAAACTTACTCTAATAAGCTACTATTTTGAATGAAATCGAATTAGGCAATGTTTTGGAAATGAAATTGGGAACTTTATTCACTGTTTTTTTTCTTTGTTTTTACAAATATCAGCCCATTTATCCTTCAATACCATCCATTCCACCAGCTGTTTCGTCCGATGGTGGATTAACAAGTGCTGCCGGAATATTTAAAGTCTTACCCGGGCATAGCGCCTCATACTGATGTTTTAGGCTCTCCAACTCAAAGTTACAGGTCGCCAGGGCGGTCCGTAATTCGCACAGCAGCACCATATCCGACCGCAGCTCATTAAAAGCCACACAAATATCCTCCACCGGTGGCGGATTGGGATCCACCTTGAACTCCTGCAGTGCCTGCTCGAGCGCCTTCGCTTTTTTCTGGCCAACGTTGGCTGGCAGTTTCATCTTTTGTGATCTTAACGACACCCCCGTACCGCGCAGATCGGTAAACTTAATACCAGCACTCTCAACCGCACTCACCACCGAATCCACCTTGGACGTACGGGGTTGCTGTTGAATCTTTTTCTTGTTCAACTTTTTGTCCTGCTTTTTGTGCGATGTGTTCTGGTTACCATGAGCCTGACTTTGGTTGTGATGCTGCTGCTGCTCCTTCTGATTATGTTCGGTCTGCTGTTGGTCGGCTTGGGAGATAAGTTTCTGTAGATCTTGCGTCTTGCGCTCTCGTTCCTTCTTGCGCGCTTCAATCTTCTTCAGCTCGTTCAGCAACTGTTGCTCCTCCTCGACCTGTTTTGATGTGCGGTCAAACAGCTTCTTCAACTGCTCCTTTCGGCGTCGCTCGTGTTCTGCATCGAACACGTACACTTTCTTTTCGGATCCTCCTTGTCCATTAGCGTTGCGTACCTTGTTCAATATTCCCACCACTTCATAGTAACGCTCTTTCAGATCTTCCACCGATTTAATGCCATAATTCGCTCGTTCCCAACGATCACACATGATGATGAAGCGAACATCGAACCGTTTGGCAAGATCGAACAGGTGATCTGTTTGCTGTTTGGTCCACTTCGTCGTCTTGAGGTGCGCATTGTAATCGTTCAGCGTGTAGGTGGGAATATCGAGCTGTTTGTTAAACCGGGCGAATGGATACTCTTTCGGTTCATCCGTAACGCGCTTCCAGTGGTGAAAGACAGCTCCGTCAGTACGGGCCGGATTGACGAACGGTGCCCACTCCCAGCGGCGCACCTTCTTCATGCCCAATCTGGCCTTCGTCTTTTTATAGCCCGACACGGTATCGGTCGGTAGGAGTGGCGGGGCATCCTTGTTATCATTGTACAGCAGAGCAAACACCTCACGGTGCATACCTTCGGGACGTTTGGCCACAATTTTCCTACAAAAAACAAATTAATGAGTTAAGTTGCTCCTACAACAACTGTAAAGGGAAGACTTTTAGTCTACCTTTCGACAGTACGCTTCTTGGAGTTCAGCAATGCTTCCTTTGTCAACTCCGGGGTTACTGGACGCTCTAGCTCAAGAATATCCCGTACATCAGCCATATTGCGTGAGTAATTTGATTCAAATATAAATAAAATTAGACTGAAAGCGTGCACTTTAAGGGTCACAATGTTTGTGTTTATTTTTCACGTCTCTCAACGAGCGTCCATCTTTGACGTTTCTTTTTTCGAACTTCTAATTCGATCAAGAGCTGTAAACGCACAACATATATCTTCACATTAATTCACTGTTTGTCGCGTGGATGACAGTTATTGATGGATTTTTTTAATAGAGGTTATGGACCTTGTATTTCTTTCGTCTCTGATGCGTGGATGACAGAAACGGTTTGTTTTTTTTTATTTACGAAGAACGGCTAGCCAATCGGTTTATTTGAAATTGTCGTTAAAATTCTAATTACTATTACTATTTTGTACATTAAAAATAAATTCCATACAGTAAAATGGTTATTCCTGCAGTATTTTTATTTATAATCAAATTATTGATGTGTACCATACATACACATTACACCTATATCTACTCTTCACATTATCCTGAACCATTATCAATCCCTAGCCCACTATATTACTGCTCACTATTTACTAGCTCAAACCATTGTCGCATGGCATCGCTCAATACCATCGGCAGCTGGCCCAAATCCCTAACAATCACGTAGTACGGGAAGGGGAACACGTCCAGGTACGATTGCATAACTATTTGTGTACTGTCCGCCGTAAACAAGGGTACTCGGACATCCATGATCGAGTGCTGATGAAAGTGAACAGGAAAAAAAATCATTAGCTTATCTACGATGAGAGATGTTTTTTCTGATTTTCGTTACTCTTACCTTATTATCTGGATTATCGATGATAATGTACACGATAAAGATCCTTTGCAGTCTTGCCAGCTTCACTGCATTCTTTACCTCTTTCTCTCCCTCACTGTATATATTACGACCATCGCTTAGAACCAGCAGCAAATGCTCGAAAATTCCATTTTCGGACGACGATGCGTCCTCCGTGCTAAATGTTCGCACAAACTTGAGGAGTTCCGCAATGCGGCTCTGATTCTGTGCAAAATTTAGCGCACTTATCAGCTTCGGACCATCGAACTGATCTGAGTGCTTTAACAATATTCGTGGCTGCTCGCCGAACGACATAACATTCAAGTGGCCACTTTCAAGCAGTGACAGAGCTTGTGATACCAACGATATCGCTTGCAGTGTGAGATCCTTGGAATTGTTATGATCCATCGATTTCGAGTCGTCGATCGCGATCGTAATCTTGTAGTCTCGCTGAGCCGGTTTCGTTCTGCGCAACCAGATCTTATCCTTGCGGAACTGCGATGCAATGTAGGGGATGATTTTCTTCATATTAATCCGTCGCCCCGTTCGGTAGTCTCCCTTTAGTCGAGTGCACTTGGTCGGTTCCAGAATCAACCGCAGCTGTTCGCAAAGATCACGCGCACTAGGCAACATTTTGTATGATATTTGCTGCCACTGTTCAAATGCTTCGTGATCACCCGAGCTGTCCTGCAATATGGAAGTTTGCATTTCCGTTTCTACCATCTTGCGCATTTCAAGCTGCTCTGACGTAGTAGGCTCATCCGGGAGTGTTAAATCGTAAAGAATTTCAAATCTGTTAAGACAGAGAGAGAAAGAGAGAGAAAAATAAAGGATACCTTAAAGTATACATGTGCTGTTTTACAAAAAAATGAAATACTTACATCGTATGCGCTACTGTGTCGTCACCTCGTGCTACCATAGCCGTGGGAACTATTTCGCCCTCCACCTCCACATTTGTCTCGGTTTCCATCTTTTCCTTTATTGCTTGTTGATCCTTTTTAGCCGGTTTGTCTTTTTTGCTTTCATTTTTCTCACTCTCCAGCAGTTCCCTTTCTTCGAGGTCTTCCTGCAGTTCATCCTCATCTTCTTCCATCAGCTGATCGGCACACTCCTCATCTCCATCTTTTTCTTCCTTCTCCTCTTCCTCCTTCTGTTTCTCCTGATGTTGAACCTGCTTAGACTGTTCTTCGGTTGCGTTATCCATAGTGGTTTTGTCATTGCTCTTTGCATCCTTTACATGCTGAAACTCATCATCTATATGCTCCTCCTCATTTACATCTTCCTCTTTCTCTGCATCCTCTTCCTTTTCCGGACGCTCCTCTCGGTTCATCTGATCGACGGTCTTCAATCGTTTCTTTTCCGCCTGATCAGGATCACCCAGGGAACGATCCTCGTCAGTGTGACCTTGTTTGCGGCGTTGCTCCTTCTGTTGCTGCAGCTCTTGGTGCTGATCCTTGCGGGTTCGCGTTTTCTTCGATTCCGCAATACCGCGATGACCCTTATCAGATTGCTCATTTTCAGCCTGCCCGGTACCTTCCTTATCTTCGCCCGTATCTTGTTCGTCTAGCTCGTGCTCCTGTTTCGCATCCGGCTTATCGTTGGCCACCTGATCGCTCGATCCCTTGTTCTCGGCATCCGGCATCGCTTCAACACGATCCTCTTCCGTACGCTTATCGTGCGATTCATGATGTTTCTCGTCTTCGGCTCGCTTGGACTGCTGCTCGTCTGTCTGTTCTTCCTCTTCCTGAGCATCAGCTTGTTCGTCCTTCTTTTCTTCCTCGCCAGGGACTTGCTGATCCGCGTTCTCTTTGTTCGAATCTTCCTCCGGTACAGGAGGATCTTCCGCAAGTTTATCCCCAGCATCTGGATCGGTTGGCTCTTCTTCCTCGTCCGAAGAATCGACACCGTTCGCGTTAGCGGGATTATCCATTTTCTCCTCCTCATCCTTATCTTCCTCATTTTCATCCTGCTCGCCTTCAGCATTGTCTTTCATTGCGTCGATATCGAACGGATTCTCCTGCTCTTGCTCATCACCATCTTTCTGCCTCTCATTTCCATCCAAATTAAAATCTTCGTCCAAATCAAGATCTTCTGGCTCCGGTGGTTCTTCCAGCTCGTTATGATAAGGATTATCTTGCTCTTCCTCCTCTTGGCCTTCCTGGTCGTTCATGTCGTTCATGTCCTTAGGCCGCTGCTTTTTCTTATCATCTGTCGTCGGAGCTTCATCAATTGCATCCGTTCCATCGTCCTGTTGATTTTCTTCACCCGCCTGCTGTTTATCCTTCTCCGAGCCAAGATCATTGTGACGTTCGTCTTTTTCGTTCGTGCCGGTTCCGTCCTCTTCCTCCATGCTGTTATCATTTTCCTCCTCTTCGGGTTTTTCCTCATCATCTCCCCAGATCTGGTCATCCAGCTTCTCTGCACCTTCTTCAGTTTCACCCATCTGCTTGTCCATTTCCTCGTCTTCATCCTTTTCTTCCTCCGAATCGGAACCCTCCGGTCGCTCCATATCCTGAAGCTTTGAGTCAAAATCTTCACTCATATCAATGCCCTTCTCCTCCTTGTTATCTTTATCTTCTTCCTGTTTCTCCTTTTCAGTGCCTGGTTTTCGAGCATCGTCGAGTTGATCTTCATTTTCAATCTTGTGCGATGCATCCTTTTCACCTTCACCATCTTCGAAGCCAAACTTTTCGCCCTTATCACCATCATTCTCCTGATCACCATTCTGTTCCTGAGCTTCCTCTCCGAGCAGGTCCTTCGGCACACAGAAACCCTTCGTTGCAAGCTCGATGAAGACAGTAAGCATTACGGAGAGCATTTTGCTGCATATCTTGTGTGCACCAAGCTGCTGTATCAGATAATACTCAACAAGCAGATTGTACTGCTCCAGAATCGGTATCAAACGCGTAAGTTTTAGGATCAGCGTGCGCAATCGTGTATTTTCGGTGGCCGTAATTTCGACACCAGTTTCCTCAAGCTGCGCCACTAAGCCTTGTAGCTTTCCTACAACCTTCGACATGTTGAGTGTTTTCAGATCACCCAAAAGATCGGCATTAATCTTTTGTTTCAAGTGTTGTTCTTGCAGGTTGTATCCCGATTCGTCCTCATCTTCATCTTCGTCACCATCATCTTCTGCCTGACCAATTGTCCCTTCCTCTTTCTTTTCCGCAGATTCTGGTAAAATTTCCGAATATTTCTTGTAAATAGTTTGCATAGCTATCAGCAGGGAGTGGATGATATTCTCGATTTCATTATTCACACTATCTTCATCGAACAAACCATCTAGCATGTTGCTTCCTTGGGTAGATGTTGTTCCTCTCAAATCCCTCTCGTTCTCGTATCGTTCAAAGCGCTGCAACAATTCAATAACAGATTGACCGTACACTGAATAGTTTTCTACCATTTCAACATTATTCGGGAACTTAAATGCATCCTTCAGTGATATCAGTTTTTCTCGAATATCAGCTAACACCCGCTCAAGCTGTACAATACGAACGCGCATACAGTAGGTATCATTGGTGGTTTTCTCAACCTGTTCATTCAACTCAACCGTCTGCTTGAGTGCATCTTGCGTCTGCTTGGCAATCATTCCGAATTCCACAGAATCGCGATAGAAATTTCCTCCCGATACACCGATTGGACCGGTCTCCAACAATTGCAGCTCATCGTCCGTCTGCTTTGGTGCAGCAGCAAGTAGCAGCTGGAATTGTTCCAGCACTAAACGAGCGTCCAAAGCACTACGTCCCACTACCTCCAACCGTCGACGATATTCGCCGAAACGTAGTCCACTGTCATCGTTAGTCTGTTCTTCTTCAAGGCAGATATTTAACTGGTAAAGATTGGATATAAGTTTTCGCAGCTGAAACACGTTGGCAACCATTTCCGATAATGCCTTCCGTTGATTCTGTACCACCAGGAACATGTCAATCGAGAAACCCTTGATGCGATCCACATTTATCGGACCGGCAATATCAGGATCCGGTTGTAGCATCACTTTCGAAAGCAGCTTGATTTTGAACACACATTTGGCAAAGTACAGATTTAGCTTATCGTTCAGGAACACAATGTGTTGGTCTACCTTCCGATATTTTGAGCCATGTGTCAGCAGCTCCAAGCTGAAGGGTTTAATGGTTGGATCAACAGGATCCGATCCTCCAATCGCCGATTCAATCAACCCCGCCCTGTAGCTCAGTCCAAGAACAGTGATTGTTTTGTAAAAGTCCGAGAGTGCCTTCCGTTTCTGGTTGAGAATCTGTTTGGCCTGGGACTTTTGTTTCGGTCGTGGCTGTGTCCGATCCACCTCCAAACTGCGCAAATACTCAATTGTTTCGATCTGTTCATGCATAAACGTGTCCAAACTGTACACCAATCCCGGGAACGGAGCGTGAAGGATCGCTTCGCGACAGACGTTACGGGCAGTCGAGAAGAATCGGTCAATTTTCTGGAACAGCTGCACGGAACCTTGCTCACTACCGCCGCTAGTATTTATAGCACCTTCCGCGTCAGCTTTGTTAACCGAAAACCGTTCCATCAGTTTCCGTGGTGCCATGAAACTCTTCACATCGACCATGTAGTACGTCACCTTCGCCTCGGAGCGCAACACCTTCACCTTCTGCTCGTCGGCATCATTGATTTCCCTTGCCGGATCTTTCGGGGAGAATACTGTCGCTACTCGGTTTGAAATTTCTGTCTCAAACTCCTTCAGATATTTGTGCAACTGTCGGTGCACACGAGCAATGTTGTTGCGCATACTGAAATACGACAAATCCTTGTTGAATGATTCGATTTTAACAAAATCCTTCAGTTTCTTCTCAATCGGAACCCGTTTCGTGCGTATGTGCTCTTCGATTTCATCCAAAAACTGTGCAAAGTACATGTGAATGTTGTACAGTGCAGCTATCAGAGTATCGCGTTTGGCTCTGTCACACCCAAACTGCTCTTCGCCGAGATAATGAAGATACTGCTCGAACGATTTCATCACACGTAACCGCAACCCATACTCTGCATAGTTCGATGACTCCATAAACTGCTTCAACACCTTTATAACATCCTCAATCGTTACCCCGGAATCCTCTACCTCTTGCATTTCCTCTTCATCCAACAGTTCCTGCTCGCCGTAACATTTTTCCACCTTGTTGTAGTCAAGCAGATGGCTTAGCTTACCCTTTCGCGTTGCTCCAACCTGAAGATACTCGTGCAGAAGATTGTACATGAAAAACCAGTAGCGATATGCTTTGGAACGGACACGATCCAACGTTCGCGACAGACATTCGCGCCAGTATTGCAGCTCCATACGCATCCAGCGATGAATGTACTCCACCACATCCCGCTCCAGATCGCGCATGTTATTTCCTCGATGTGCGACCGCATTCCATTCGTCCAGCTTCTGACGAAGCAATTGCAGACCCGTACTAAAGCGTACAATCGGTGCGGTCGACGGAAGGCCCAGTATGCGCTGCATGATCAACAGGATATCGTTCAGCACAGCATGATCCGGCCATTCCAGTAGCAACTGGCGTACACGTGCTTCGACGATTTGCAACACCTTCACACACTGCAACACCTCCGGGATGTTAGCGTCGGTGTAGAAATTGTACTTTGTCGCATGATAGGAACCACCTTTTGTTTTGTGCTCGATCTGACTCACTTCCATCTGATCGTCATATCGCTCCTGCAGTAAACCAACCGCTAAACTCAATGCTCCGTAAGAAATCTCATCGAACTCGCTGCCGATGGTAGGTTCGTACTTTTGAGCGATTTGGCTGAAAATTTCCAGCTTCGTCTCAAAGGGTTTAACAAAGTCCATCGACATATGCTCACCGTTGTTTGAAGTAGTTACACCTGGATGATAATAGTACGAGCGTGTATGCTTTGCCATAAGCAAGATGAAGCTCTCGCAAATCAGAGCGTAATCTTCATCTCCTATCGTATCGGCAGGTTTTTCCTTTCGTTCCGGAGCTTTAATGATTTGTTCTAAGGTATCGTTCTGTATAAACTCGGCAAAGTCTTCATCGACATAATTAGGGAACATTTCACTGATCTCACGTTGCGCTACAACATCTTCGTTTTCTTCATCACAGTGCGACTTTGTAAGGTACAAACTGTCTTCCTCTTCCTGTCGCTTCCGGCGCAGATGTTCCTGCTTTTGCCACACCTGATTGCAAACGTTTACGATACGATCGAGCTCAGCAAATGATTGCTCTCCAACGATCCGTTCAACGGCGATCCTGTTCAGTACCTCCTGCAAACGGGCTTTCAAGAGTCGGAAATATGACTGCTCTGGTTGTGGTAGCTTCTCCATCACCGAATAGATGTTCACCTTATGGCGATCGTTGAACAGCTCAAGCGGTTTGGCACACGGGAACTGTATGAACTTGACCAACATCTTTCGCAATGCTCTACCGTCATTTAGATCGTAAAACGCTCCATTCGGTTTCTGCTCTATGGTCACCTTCTTAGCACAGAGACAGTGCCGCAGACCGTTCAAACCGTATCTAAACGTAGCGATTGAATTACACAGTGGCGCTATAAAGTCACAGTAGTAGGGAGTGTAACGCTTCAGCGTGTGATGCTCGAACTGAAGAGCTATATCATTCCACAGATCGATTTGCGTAACTAGCTCCGAAACCTTCAACAAAAAGGCCTGTGTATGGTTTCGATTGTTTAACACATTGTGCATATCTACCGCATAGTCCAAACACTGGATAATTGATTTCACGAGCGCTCCAATTGTAGCAGGATGGCAGCAGGATAGAAGGAAATTGTTCACATCCCTCACTAGCTCGGCATACAACGCTGCATTTTCGGGGCGCAGTGCTACCTTTCGCGTTAAATGCTGCTCCTTGCTCTTTAGCCGTTCAATCTCGCCAAGGAACAACCGACGATAGTGTTCACCAAGCTGCCGATAGTTCATCGTCACTGCCATACAATCGTACGTTCGAACTAACGTTTCTAGCAGTTCGATGTCTTCTAGTAAATAGCGTTTCTTTACACGATTTTTTTCAACTGGATCCAGCAACGGCATAAATACGTACAAATTCATCTCCAATGCACCGGTTAGAGTACGTATCAAAGATGCCAGCTTCCAGTCGCGATCACGATCTTCATCCATCTCCTTCTGTTCGTTGACATGGTCTTGATGTTGGCGCAATAGTTGCACTATTGCGAGGAAATCTTTTACAAAGGCATGCGTGTCATCGTTCACTACATTACTTTGCTGCACTATGTAATCAAGTTCCTTCAATAATTTTCCAGCCGCAGTGGTAGCTAACTGTAGGTTGCTACTTTCCGCTCGATAATCCTTCGAAAGCACGCGTGTATTGCTCCACAATATCATAGATATCGTGCGCAACGTATAGCGCCACTCGGGAAGCTCTCCTAGCCCTGTCACTCGGAATCCGGACGATCCCTTTCCTATAACGATTGCCAGACAGTTCAGCGTGAGTAGAGCACCACGGAAGCTGCTTGTCGTCTTGTCCGCCACATCCATCTCATGGCTGTTGTGATACGTTTCGTAAACTTCCGTACTATCGACATTGTGGCAAACACTACGCTGCAGGGACAGTGAGTTTAGCTCGAGACGTTCCAACGTGCTACATAGTTCGTGCCAGTACGTGCTTAGACTGCGATACAGCTGAGATGGTACACTTGTAAGCAGTTGCTCGAACGGTACTTCTTCGATCAATTCCAACATCGAACTGAGCGCTTGCATAGCTAAACGATGTTCTTCGTCAGTTTGCGATTTGATTGCACCCAGTGCATCGATTCCGAGCGAGCGTATGTTTAGCACAAAGTCCATTCGTATCTTATCCGCTTGCTTTCGGGCCCGAGAGGTCAAAAGCACCTTGTACACAAAATATTCTAGTAGTGGGCAACGTTCCAGCTCATACCTGCTCGCAGTGGAAATACATGCTTGCCGTGGTATCGATTTCGTATCCTGCTCGTACGAACAAATCTGATCGATGATATGCTTCGAATCT
This sequence comes from Anopheles christyi, assembly GCA_000349165.1. Classification (NCBI taxonomy): domain Eukaryota; kingdom Metazoa; phylum Arthropoda; class Insecta; order Diptera; family Culicidae; genus Anopheles; species Anopheles christyi. The sequence continues at coordinate 37,383 of KB701903.1, read as the reverse complement.
TGTTCTTTTGTTTCTTCACCCCTAGTGCCATTTTGTGACGCGATTAATTTGTAGTACATCTTGAGTGCTTTCGTTTTCTGTCCTTCGATAAGCGGTAGCTCAAAGGAAGTCGATTCATCGTCTTCTTCTTCATTAATCCAAGCGCAATTGCGACGGTTAAACATGATTGCTAGTAGCGAACGTTTCAAATCGACCGTCTTTACATGATTCAGCATAGTTACACGGCGCATGAACTCCTCATACGTATGTCGTTTGCTCAACCTTGGCACCAATCTTAACTCGTCAGCAAATCCCGTTAGTTTTAGAAATCTGTCTACCTGTTCGGCACTGTACAGAGGTAGGTACTCGAGGAAGCGCTTGCCATACGCTTTCCGCATTGTGAGCAAAGGATGCGTCAGCTCGGTTATTGATTGCCGAAGTACTTTTCGCACATCGCTTCCATTCATCATCGAGGCGTTTTCTAACAAACTGAGACAGTGTTTTTCGATCCATTGGAAATGCAGCGTAAGATTATCCATCAAACCAACCTTTAGCTCTTTGTTTTCGTACATCTTATGGTGTGAAAGATCGATTAACCGATTCAACCATTGATTGGACAGGATCATCCGAACGTACAGTTCGTCGCTAATCGGTATTTCGTTCAAAGTTGTCACCACCATCGTTCGGTAGTTGGTAAGAAAATCGTACAATATAAGGAGCAGACCATTTCCAATTCCATCGTTGATCACCTTATCGTGGACGGCTTTTGAGTAGGATAGCAGATCGATCTGGCTTAGCTTCGTAACCGAATCAATAACGACTGGCGAAAGGATGGTATTCAACAGAAGCTCGCAGCTTATCTTCAGATGATCTTGTTCACAGGGAACTGCCAAATAATCACGTATCCTTGGGAATAAACTTCGATTCCATGGTAAATCCTGCGTTACTGCTGCGAGCGGTATCTGCTGCACTATTCTACACAAAATTTCATTTAACTCAACGACTAAATCCAGCACCTTGTTTATTGCCATCTTTGCTTCTTTCGATGATTTAAACCCATTTTCTTTAGGCTCGCTTTTGTAATTGACTCGACCCTCCGGACGATTTGCTTGAATCGTGAAATTAAGACTGGATGGTGCAGTATCCCAACTTCGTTTGTGTGCTTCTTTATCTACTTCCTCGTCAATTCCAGTAACGTCCACTAGTATGCCATATCCGTTGGCAATCGGGTGTATCGAGTTTTCTTGTTCTTCTGAATCCTTTTTTATGTTAACTGCTTCTCCGATAGCTCTTCGTAGATAGGCTGCTCGCATTTCTATATCAGCGCTTGTGCTAATTTCGTACAAAAAGTAGAGCAGGAACTTTAAGGAACTTTTTCTCATCTTCTCTGCACCAATCCGTGCAAAGCCATTTGATATGTCCGCCAGCACACGGACACCATCTAAACCTTCTGCGAAGCCACGAAGCAGTGCTAGAAACGGCTCAGCTTGTAGTTTAATTCGAGTCAGCTTTGTGAGACCACCGGCCGAAAGCGTTACATTTTCAAACTGCACCGTGCTATTTCTCACCACAACCGTTTCAATCTCTTTCTCGATCGTTTCCTTCAATGCATTTCGGTAAAAATCCAATCCATAGCCTAGCAGGTCCACATTTGACGTACGTACGTACACGTCCATTGCACTCAGCTTCAGACAGTCGGAGCTACGTTGCATTCCTTGCTTATGTAGGTTCTGAGCCAACAGCTGACCGAAACGCACTAGATGTGCTACTCCGAACGGACTGAACTGCTCTGACTGGCCGGAACTATTCCGTAGTTCCTTGTGAATCGACAAACAAGCCTCGATCAGGTATGGTTCATGAATACCGCTAGCAAATACTAGACGCCTCAGATCGTCCTCATCGTACACGTCTCGGCTAGCGAACGCCAGCTCGACACAACGATTTCTCATCGCACGAGAGATTTCTCCATTTTTTGGATCCAAAGTAAGGAACGCTTGAAAATTGTGATGCCGCTGAACCACCTCTGTTGCCATTTCGTCATCTCGTGCGTCGTCCGTCTTGACGGTACCTTTTTCCGAAATCATCAGCATACCGTCTGGCTCAAACACGGGATTTAACCGATCCAGAACTGCGGACGAGCAGAGGTTCACATGCTCCAGGCATATGTGTTGTCCAGTGCGAAGACACTTCACCACCTTCGAGTCAACCCACTCGAAATGACCACCGGTATTCAGCGTTTGAACCTGGCGGGAGAGGTACTCCAACTTTTCCAGCACTTTCAACATACCATTCAGCCGATTAATTGGGACGTTCGATCCACCGTACTGTTTGAGCACATTGATGGCCCTCTGTAGGGCACTTAGACGTTTTCGAAACAGTACCATTTCCCCAGTTTGTAACGGGCTGGTAATGTTTGCAGTAAATGCTAAAGAAACCATAAATGTAATTAATTGTTTTACCGTAAATGATTCCCACATTGATATAATTTCCCCACTCACCAGCAGCTCCTTCACTCAGCTTCACGTACTTCTCCCAACATTGCAGAACAGTTAAGACAGCACCTCCCCTTGCAAGTCCCTCAGTACGCTCTCGAAGCAGCATCTCCTTCACTTTCTTTTTCAACGTAGTTTCTATTAGAGAAGCCATCTCCTCCAGATGGCGATTGAAATCGAACTGCTGAAAACTTCCGGTCACTGTATCGTCGATTGTGTCCACCTGATAGCATGTATCGGCCAACGTAGAATGTAGAGCAATCAATTTCGTTTTACCACAATCACTCGGACCACACAGTATGACCGGTTTCTCCAACTGCACACACTCTGTTACACTTTTGAGCAACTCCAGCTGACTAGCAAGTACCAGCGTCGAGGTACCTCCGACAGCAGATGTCGACAGTTGTTTGGCCGCACCTAGAGGCAGTTCATTTGCTTCTTCCATTGCTGCACCCTTCTGCAGAACAATATCGGCAAGGTACAGCTTATCATCCGTCCAATACAGCCCAACGTCTTGGGAAATACGCTCAAGCTCATCTCCATCGCAATGGAAAATGTCGGAAAATGCATTAACGATGTAGCGTTTGTCCAATTCTGCACGCATCCTTTGGTAGTACACTAATTTCATCTTTTCGAAAAGGACTACCAACAGTTGATGTCTCAAATTTTCTTTTTCTAGGCCATGTTGTGGCACTAGAAATCCACAACTTTCACTGAAAAACAGCTCACACCAACGCAGAATGTCACGTAAATTCGCCTCAAATGGACCTCCTTTGTAGCCGAATTCTAAGTTTGCCAATCCGGTTTCTAAACGTTCCGAAAACAGTACCATCCGTTCGGCAAGGTCAAATCTTAATCCTTCCTTGAGCTCCGTGTTCCGTTGCCCGAAGTAGCTAGCTGCCGACGATTGCAACATTTTAGATCCTTCGCTTTCCATCAACAGCTCTCCCAGTGTATCAAACTGCTGCTTATATTTGCCTTCGACGACGTGTAGCAAATCCCGGCGTTCAAGTTTTCTTAGATACACCTTCGTGAAACGGTTCAAAAATGACTGCGGCAAACCTTTACGTCCTCCTCCTTGGCGAAGTGGATTCTGTGCTGCAAAGATTCGTGTCCTCTTTCCCAAATGAAAGGTTTTGTTCAGCTCCGCAATGTACACCTCGCCACGATGATCCAGGATGGCGTTTAACCCTTCCAGCACACTTTGTGGGGCTAGATTAAGCTCGTCCAACAGAATCCAGGTATTGTGCTGGGCTTTTAGTGCCGCCAGCAATGGTCCATCACGCCACACAAACGATCCCAGAGTCGGTCGGGACTTGCTGTCGGAGTTTTCACCCTCAGAAACATCAAGCGATCGATCATCCGCCGGTAGATCCGTGCCGAACAGATCGGCCAGGTCGGTATGCTCGCACAAGTTAATACGTACCACATCGTAGCCTATCTCTCGGGCAAGACTTTCCACTAGCGATGTTTTTCCCACACCAGGGGGACCTTCCAACAGGATGGCCTTATCGAGGCTCAGTGCAGATAGCAAACGGAACAGATTACGCTGAGTGGTTGGAGCGGTGAACATGAATTCGGTACTATGACGATTGATCTTAAGGTCGCTTGGATCAAGCTCGATGTAAAACGGATGAATGCCGAAGCGACTTTCCGTTGATGAGATAACAGAAAGCCCTCCTGATCCTCCTCCTGTCGCCTGCTGATCGTAGTCAACCATATTAATCGTTCCGTCCCATTTGAGCAACTCCTTCATTAGCTTCATCAACGAACGTCGCATCTGTCGTCGTATGGATACAATTTCATCGTAAGACTCGTATGGCAACATTTCCAGCGAGTCCAGAAATACCGTTTCAAGGCCATAAATCAGTGCCTCTGGTAGCCCCACCCGGGGCGCATTCTTTGCCACGAATCCAACCCACGCTAGCACGTCACGAATACTGAAGTTGAGCTTTTCAATCGATTGCTTCAACTGTTGTACCTCTTTCACGATCACTCTCGCGATTGATGTCATTGGTCCGCTTTGAACCGGGAACGCAACACTACCGTCCAACACCATGCGTCGCAATGTGTTCTCCGCTATACGCGTCAAATCATCCTCCGAATCCGTTGCTCTGCACCATATCTCCGTTAGTCGATTACGCAAAGCGGGTGATAGTTCTTTCTTTCCGAAATCACCACCCGGATTCATTGTAGCCAGAAACTGGAATCCTTCACTTGCGGTTATAACAAATCCATCATTGTTCCGTTTGTTCTCAGGCAAAGTACCGTCGACAATTGCTCCTGATGCTACACCGCCCTTCTCTGCCAGTAGTAGTGTGCGCTCGGGTTCTAGCACACAATTCAAGCGTTCCAGAACAGAATCTTCAGCGAGAGAAATTTCATCGGCTAGGAAAAAGCCTCCCTCTTGCATGGACAGTACAAGAGGACCATCGGACCACTCGAATAGCTGATGTTTCTTCTGATCGACTGGATGTACGCCATCCTCGTCCATCGGGTCACTTTGATCGGGCCGATAAGGGCGCAACCCTCCCAAGAAATCAGCTCCTTCCGTGTGCATATGACAGTTTAGAATTCTTAGACTCTTCTGTTCCAACGTTGCCAACAGCTGACAAACTGTCGTTTTTCCACATCCAGTCGGTCCGACAAGCAAAACTGGCTCATTAAACTGTAACGCTTTCGCTGTCAGTACTGCCATTCGACGCATATCAAATGTCCACACGATTCCTTCGGCACCACGTCTTTTTTCTTCACCACTTGCCAGCTCTTTCGAATCGCTTCCACAAGCCATCACGCGTTCTAATATCGATCGAGTTACTTTCGAAGTTAGCTCCGATAAGCTAAATAGACACTCTTCCTCGACTCGTTTTCGGAAGTGTGTGAAAAGTGCTTCACGGATGATTTCAGTTTCGTACGAGCTGCGCACCTTCGATGAGAGCACCAGATAGCCTTCATCGATCAAATGCTGGTTCCAATCGTAGCTTCGATCTTCGAGCAGGGCTGGATCGGCGTACGTGTATCGATTACCCCATCGGAACAGATCACGTAGCGTAAAGTTCTGCTTCGTCGATGTGCTACGACGATTCAACTGTAGATCTGACATTACCTTCACCATCTTCACAGCATACGATCGTGGTATGTGACAACGTCGTTCAAGAATTATCTCAAGTTCTGATTTAGGAATGTCCGAGAAATGAAGCTCGATGAAACGATTTTTGAATGCACGCGAAAGCATTTTACGTCCACCGTACAGACCTGGGGGGTTTTGTGTGGCGAACAGCATAAAATTAGAGTGTGCTTTCACTACGACCTGCGTCTCTGGAATGAACAGCTCACGATTATCGTCGAGCACACGGTTCAGCGCTTCCAGAATGTCACTAGGGGCGAGATTTAGCTCATCCAGAATGATCCAGTATCCGTTGCGCATTGCCTCCACCAGTACACCTTCCTTGAACGTCAGCTTGCCGGACACATCGGCCACATATGTACCGATGTACTCCTGAAGATCCGTATGTTCGTGATTGTTGATCCTCAAACAAACGTTCCCGCTCCGTTTCGCAATGTACTCGATTAAACTTGTTTTACCGGCAGACGTTGGACCTTGCAACAGCACCGGCAGTCTTCCAATCGAGATTATTCGTGCCAAATCACGCAAATTATTACGCACACTGTCGGTCAGAATGTAGCTGTTGCACTCCTGCACCTCGCGAGGACCCTGTTCAATCCAGTAACCTTCAAAATCGAGCTGTTTCTCGATATTTGCCTTCGGGCGCGGTATTGGTGCAAGATTTTTCACAACCACTCCACTGCTATCCTTCGGTAGAAGCGTCTGCCGAATGTACGACAGTACCGTGGCGTGTGATTTAAGATCTAGCTGTGTGAGAAAGCTTATACAGAATCCTTCATACAGGTTGCGCTCGATTGAGCCGCACAGATTCTTTCCACAGATCGATAGCGCACGGCAGAGGGTACGAAGCGAGAACACGGGTCTATTACCAAGACCATCATTTAGTTCAAGCTGTGCCATAGCACGTAGACGTCGGTAAAGCTTTACCGTGTTCATGATGCGTCCCTTCTGTATGCCCGTCGATGAAAGGTAGTCGTTTACAAGAATTAGCAAATCATTCTCCACCAACAGCTCATCGACGAAGTATTCGGTGAAACGGTTCCGAATGCCGACCGGCAGGTCCTTTTTGCCCACATCCGTGCTGGGATTCATGCATGCAAAAATGCGAAAGTTAGGATGACGCTTCACAGGCGTGTAATCTCCCCGCTCGAGCAGTACGATCGATCCATCCGGCTCGAGGATTGTCGATAGACATTCGAGCGTTTCCGTTGAAGCAAGATTAATCTCATCGAGCAGCACCCAGTCACCGTTTCGAATACAGTTTACCAGCGAGCCGGGAATAAATGCGAAAGATACGTTGATCTAAAACAAACAAATTCACTTCATTATAATTCAATCGACACCACACGTGATTATTATGCTTACCGAATTCTTCAATTGTGCATCCAACTTTCGTAGCTTTCCCTGTAAGATGTTCCATTTTTCACGCACATTTTCTTCCTTTTTATCAACCGTACTGCTCTGTTTCCGACCACTGTCATGTGCAATTTTCTTAAGCGATGCTTTCTCTGCTATTTTCAACATCAGCTTAACCAACACATCGTAATCTCCGCTACCATAACATCGTGCCACATTGGAAAGAAACTTTTCATTCTTCTGAGCGTTAAACGAACGCCGAAAGAGACTTTCAAACTCATACCGTAATGGTGTGACTACAAAACCCAAATCAACCGGTTTGTAGCCGCCAACCAGATCGGACACATCTGACTGATTGTTCATATTCACCACAACTAACTTGTGGTGCGTTTGATAGGCAAGATATTGTACCGAGCTCGTTTTTCCTACACCCGTCTCGCCGACCAGCAGTATTGGTTCGTTCTGTGAGACAGCTACAGCGATCCGTTCCAGCAGACACGCCGCAGGTCTGGTGAAGGAAAAGGTCGGCGCTGGCTCCTCGTATCCCGCTCGGTATTGCATCGTTTTCACTCGCGACGATGCATTGCGATCTAGTTTCTGACGTTTGTTCACGAAATCATGCTTAAATTGATCTGATGCATCCGCTTTGTTTTCTTCGTTTGATTCAGCGGGTAGCGAGCGCTTCAAAACAACCCTTCCAACACGAATTTCACTACTTACGCCCACCTCAACCAACGGTTTGTACTCTTCACAAAGATGGTCGCAACGGCTCGGAAGGATTCCGATCTTCCCTCCAATTCCCGTGACGAGTTTCGTTCGAACCGGACCATGAGGCACGTGAGAGCAGAACAAATCGACCGCATTCTGAAACACAAAATAGGCGCACTCCGAGCTAGTCGCAGAAAACGATGGATCTGACCGACGACACAGTTTGACCAGATCTCGAGTCGAAACTAGGCGCCTGTTGGAGCCGGAAGAAAATTGCATTGCAGCTAACTTTTCGCTATGCTCTGACTGGAAACGGGGCAGTGTATCTTCCTTGCCGATGGCTAGATCGCCTTCGCCGGCACTTTGCAGGTGAGGCTGCTCCAGCAAGGCTAACTGTTCTGCAGTGAAATTTTGATTATCCTCATCCGAATGGCATCCGCTTGAAAATGTCAAATAAATGTCTACTATTCTCGTTGCGACGGTGCGAAGCTTCGGATACCGAATGCATATGATGTCGCACAGTTCCTTTCTCGACAGCGGAACTATCGTGACCGTGTAGAGGTATTTCTCTAGCAAACTGTACGTACTGCTGTGAGACTGCGATGCATTCGATTTAGCACCGGAACGTAGTGTGAAGAACAGCTGAAATCCGGGCATCACATGCAGACAGTCCCTGAACCCTGGTACGCTTAGATACCCATTTTCAAGCAGATTTGTCAGCACGTTGCAAACGTCCTGCGTGGCGGAATCTAAATCTTCCAATAGCAGCCAGTACCCGTACATTACGGCCTGTGTAAGTACGCCTGGCTGCCAAACAAACTCTCCTGGCGTGTCCGTACAACGGTATTGGCCCAACAGGGTTTTACTGTCCGTCTGATCGCCGAGCTGCACGCGCAAGAATCCACTTTTCGGAGCTTCCTTTTGGAGTGATTCAACATCGATCTCGAACGTTCCATTTCCATCCATCTCGACATCCTTGGAACCATTACTAAGCTTACGCTTTTTCGACAACTCCTGCTTTAGTACCTGTTGATTACGACGATCATCTCCTTTTGGGGGTATTCTGCCGGTGGCTGTGGCAAGATATTCTACCAGCGACGTTTTGCCGCTTCCGACCGGTCCCGACAGACAGATAGCTTTACCAGATGACACACCGAGTGCAAGATTGCGTAGATTAAGCTTTGTAGAATTCACACTAACCACCAGCTCAGACTCTGCAAGCTGCAAACCTCCCGTTTGTTGTCCATCTGGCAACGGTGCTTTGCGTTGATAGAATTGCACATTATTTTTATCGAAAATTGGCAACAAAACATCACCGATATTAGTCACAACATCGCTCTTGTACTGCCAAACAATTTTACTCGCACTGGTGGAAGCATCGTTGGTTTCGCTGTACTCCTCAATATGGTAATAGATGTGATCATTCATGCGACTACTCTCCTCCAGTATCACCTCTACCGGTATACCTTCATCCAGTGTATTTAGGTCGTTCTGCGACATTCCAGCCACCATCGCCATTATTCGATTGAGATAGTATCGTTTCCTATGACAATCTTTGCTCTCATACTGTTCGAAAAATTCCGACCAATTCCAAACTGAACCATAATACACTGGATCCGCCATCAAGTATCTGTAACATGCTTGTATCAATTCCAAGTTCGTGTCCTCCGGTTGATTGATCTTTTTTTGCTGTTTGCGATGCTTCTCCTTCGGTTTATAATCACTGTCATCCGCATCGCGTATGAATGGAGATGGGTTTTTACGGAAAAATTGCATCGAATACCTGTTGAAGGACATGTCAGGTAATTAGCTATCACCTGCTTGAGAATCGGATGGTATGCAGCACACTTACCTCAATACATCCGGACAGAGTAATATCAACTTCGATAGTGCAATGCATTTCCTGCGGTATGTATGCTTGTCTGCTTCCTGAGCCGGTTCTTTATCGCTCATTTGACTTGCAACTTCTTCCCGTTCGAACACATTCGTTACAATTACCAACAGTATACTTTGGAACCGACGACCAATTTCTTCTGTATAGCGTTGATTTTCGAGTAATTCGCCCAGGACGCAACAAATATCGTTCATTTGAAGTGAATTCAGCTTCTAATCGATACAAATACGAATTAGAAACCCGAAAAAGTACATGCAATGTATAAACATTACACGTGTTTTGCTTCCTACCGTATGGAGATACACTTACCCTTAACCTAGAAAATGGGTCCAACTCCTTGCACTGCATTTCCTCCCGCAGATGCCTTACATGATGCAAAACTTTATCGCAATCAATCTCCATCGTGTTTAAACAATTGACGCAAACCAAACAAATGCACCAAAAATACTGTGAATGTGAAAATTATGCTTAGTTTTGAAACCGCGAACACACTGCACAACTTTGCCGACCGCTGAGAGCACGAAACATGTGCTACTTGTCAAAACCGCACTCGTGCACGTGTTTGTAAATAAATGAAAAACGTCAAGTCGAGTGCGTTTGTTTTGATTATTAACCAGTAGATGTGTGCGTGAAGTGGCCCTTTTTGCAGGGTTGAATTGAGACTGCAAAAATTGTCCCTATTCATCGGTACACCAAGCAGCATGTTTTGTAGCGTTTTTTTGATCCAAGCTTTTCCAACTAGCTTGTGTAACGTGGAAATATCCTGCAATGAATAATTTAATAATAAAAACATAATTAAGAACACGTTATGAAACTCCTTTTTGAAGACACGGATGATCCGATCTCGGTGAACCGATTTGACATGAGAGACGTGAGACGTTTATAGTGATGTGTACCGTGCTCAACAAAACATCAATCATCGCAAGCATTTCCCTGGCTTCGTAGAGCCACTGTTTCGTCTTTGGTGAAGAAAACATTCATTTATCGGGATTTGTAAGAAAAGTTCCAACTATATCCCTAGTGTACAATAATAAGTGCAAGCACGTTTCATTAAATATTCCCTGAGTTTCTTCAGTTATGTCCAAGTTCAGTAAAACGCATCGCGTAGCGCAGTAGTAGCGATTACAGAAACATCCAACGACAACAACAAGAAAACAACCAATCAGGAATTGGCAGGAATAGTGTCCCGGATCTCGGATATTAGCTTGTAAAAGAGTGTATTATCCACCATCGACTGCTATGATGAAAAATATCCAAATTCTAATGTGGTCCAGATAGAGAGCCGACGTGCATTGTGTAACGTAGAAGGATTTCTACCCCCTAGGAAGCAAAGCTGAAATCCGACCAGGAAAGCGTATCGAGAGGTAAGCAATTGTTGAGAAAAAAGTCCTTCCAAAAGAATTCTCCCAATGTAAGCACGTAAATATAACGATGCAGTGCAGTGTAAACAAGAAATATCGGCTTATACCATTCATCCCGGTTTGTCTACTGGACGGTGCGGTAAACATAGAGCCGTGTTTATGTGCGTGTATATGAGAGTAGTGCGAAATAAGGGCAATCTTCGCATTTGGTGTTGCGCCAGGATCCCCATCCTCCAATCGGTATCAGATACCGCTCGAGGAAAGAAAGATTCTCCATCGGTACAGGACACCACAACAGAACGGAAGAAAAAAAATGCATGGAAGGTGTTTGGAAGGTGGGGAAAGAAAAGGAAGGGCTCCGGGGTGTAGTAAATGGTTATGGTTATTGATACTGCCTTTTTGCGCGCCTCAGATTTGACGGTGTGTGTGCGTGTGTGCACACCGAATAGTCGAAGGGCTCCGGGTTGCCCTGAAAGGCAATAATAATAATAGTAAATTTTAATGCCTTTTCATATTCACTTTTATGCGCGTTCACGGCGAAATTGCGAATAAAAAGAGAATTATGTGCGGAAGAGCGACTGGCCGTGCTCGGTGCGGCTTTTGCTTGCTTTGTTGAGGTGTAAGTGAGAAGGAGGAAACATGGGAAAAGTGTAACAATTGTTCCCTCCCAGTGCCGTGACGGTACCGAAGGGCCTCTAATTGGATGCTAGAAGTAGAACCGCCGCATGTAATAATATCGCACCGGTTTTAACTTTTTTGTGTGTGCAGCAATCGCCCCAAAAAAGCAATCTTCATCTCGCGGTTGTGCTGCACACAAATTAACGTATTCCTTTTTCCTTCCCCCTCGAACGGCGACCAATGATCCGATGTTAATTTGCCTCTTCATTCCATTCCTCAGCGCTCGCTCCCGCCCGATGCTAGGCAAGTATGGCGAAGCGAGTTCCGGCTCGATGAAAAACCTGGAAAATGGACTGAGGGACCGAATGCTTTACCATCAGAATATGCTGAGCATGAACCTGACGACCGAATTTTACCACAATCCATTCCTTTCGGCCAGTGCTGGTGCTGGTGGTAGTGGAAGCAACGTTGAAACAGCACCAGTAGTAGTAGGTGCCCCCGCCATGGCACAGTCGCAAAAGATGCTCAACAGTCTGGTATCGTCCTCCTCCTCACACCAACACGCAGCTAATGGATCAGCAACAGTAGCAGGTGTACCATCACCGACAATTCCCAACAGTGTATCCACCGCACAGCAGTTTCAGTGTCAACTCTGCCAGAAGTGTTTCATCTCGAGCGCAGTACTGGCACAGCATATGAAAACGCACGACAACAATGGCTTTGTGGCGCGTGACACAGGCAACTACGGCCAACAGCAGCAATCGGTATCATCGGCCCCTTCCCCGGTAACGGCAGTGGCATCGAGCAGCAAAACTAGTCCGCCAGTGGCAACGCAACACATCATCAAGAGCGAGTATGTCGGAGGAACCGTTACCAACACGATGGGCCAGTATGCGTACGGTATGGCCAAGCAGTTCGAGTGCCACATCTGCCATAAATCCTTCATGACGATGGTTAACCTGAACCTGCACATGAAGATACACGAAACTGCAATAAAACCACTCGCATCGACTCACATGTACGCAGGTCAGGCGACCGGTGCTGGAAATTTGATTGCTGGATCGACCGCGTCGACAGGCTTTCATCACGGTGGGCAACATCACAGCCAGCAGCAACATCATGCGGTAGTGCCGGCGATTCAAAATTCCAGCAGTACCGATGGAGTGTGCCAGATATGTCACAAAACGTTCAGCACGTCGGATCAGTTCGCGGCGCACATGAAAATCCATGAAAATGAATTTAAAAATCGTGCGCTTTATCATTCCGGTAGTGCAAACGGTAGTGAGGGAACCACTGCTGGAACGCCAGTACCGACTAGTAATGGAGCAAGCGTCGGAGATCATTTCTACACAGCGTCACAACCGTCCCACCACCATCTAGCCCATGCACCACCGCACCTAGACGCCAGTAAGGGCCACCGATGTCCAATTTGCCACAAAATGTCTAACAATATCATAGAGCATATTAAACAACACGAGGGTCAGCTGCAGGGAACGTCTGACGGTTCGGGTGTCGGTTATCACCAATCGAATGAAGATTCGCAGTCGTCGCTGGAAGAAGATAGCGACGGTGGTGGTGGTGATGAGACCATGCGGAAGCACGAGTGTTTGATCTGCCACAAAAAGTTTTCCAGCTCGGGCAATCTGGCCATACACATAAGAGTGCATTCCGGCGAGAAACCGTTCAGGTGCAGTGTGTGCGGCAAGGGCTTCATCCAGTCGAATAATCTGGCGACACACATGAAGACGCACACGGGCGAAAAGCCATACGCTTGTACAATTTGCGGCAAGAACTTCAGCCAGTCAAACAACCTGAAAACGCACATCCGGACACATACGGGCGAAAAGCCGTACGCTTGTACGATCTGTGGCAAGCGCTTTAATCAGAAGAACAATCTCACCACGCATATGCGTACGCATCAGCTCGTATGCATGGTGTGCGGTGTTCAGTTTATGCACCCGATTGATCTAGCCACCCACATGAAGTTCCACAACGATGAAAAGCCATTCATCTGCTCGGTGTGCAACAAAGTCTACCTGAATCTGGACGAGCTGACCGAGCATATGAAGAAGACGCACAACCAGGTGAAGCCGTACCGGTGTCACATCTGCGACAAGACCTTTACCCAATCGAACAATCTGAAGACACACATCAAGACGCACATCTTTCAGGATCCGTACAAGTGTCAGGTGTGTTCCCGCTCCTTCCAGAAGGAGGATGACTTCTCGCAGCATATGCTCGTTCACACGGCAGACAAGCCGTACGAATGCACGTACTGTGGCAAGCGGTTCATACAGTCGAACAATTTGAAAACGCACGTGCGCACGCATACGGGCGAAAAGCCGTACCGTTGCACGATCTGCGCGAAGCATTTTAATCAGAAAAACAATCTCAACACGCACATGCGCATCCATACGGGCGAGAAACCGTTCGAGTGTACGATCTGCGACAAGCGTTTCAATCAGTCAAACAATCTGAATAAGCACATTAAAACGCACGGTCAGGAGAAAGATCAGCAGACCCAGCAACAGCAGCAGCATGCGAGTTGACGTGAGTTGGCAGCGTAAGACGGATTGCACTGGTTTAAATCATACATCACTCCTTCCCGTCCGGCACAACGCGTGTGCCAATAGTGTGCCATAAAATATGGACAGGAAACAAAAAAATACCCAGAATACTGTCCTTTTCACCCATTTAGTGACAGAAACGAGACCAGCCAATAGCGAGCATGCTCTTTGTGATGTTGATCATCCCTATCTTGTGTTAGTCCTTGTCCCTTGTCGTCGTGTACTGTTCTTTTAAATATCCTCTTTTGATTAATGGTTTTACTTTGGATTAGTTTTAAAGCAGCTATAACGTGTTATATTTTACAGTGTTTAAAGAAAACGTTTTGTTCCGGTATGGTAAATTACTGGAGTGATTTGGCGGGCGATACAAGGCAAAGGCAGACAGTGACTGTGCTAAAGCGTAGGAAAGTGTAAAATAAAAATCCGTAACTACACAGCTACGAGTGAAGTGTCTGTAAATAAAAAAAAACAAAAAACAGTAATTTGCTTTTTCTGTCACCATGTATTCGTTATGTCCATCTCAGTAGGAAAGTAGCTTTTGAGTAATTAATTTTATTACTGTGTCGAACTGTGAATGTCAAATTGATGACGTTCGTTTGTATAAAGTGAGACTAGTTAAATCGAATCGTGGAAAAATGGTATCCACACGACACGTGTTACACGATTGGTGCATCTTATCACACTAAATCTAAAAATCCGTACATTATTGCATTCGATACTTCCCTACGCATATATAGCCATGATGGTGCTTACTCGCCTAGCTTCTTATTAGCCGTCCCGGGAAAAAGGAATTGGACCAAATAAACGGGAATTGCAAAACACACTACATTAAAACGATGTTCATCTCAAAAGGATATTCATCGGTAGCAGATTTGGATTGTCTAAATAGTTGCGCATGTTGCCACGATTTGCCACCGGAGAGGCGTGCCTGCAGTGTAAATTTGCCACATTCGCAAAGCGAAGAAAGAGCCTGCGATTGCGAACCTGTAGAACAAAGAGGATGAGTAAATGTTTGTGAGTCCATATTTTCAACGCGCATTTCCTTACCATCGCTCTTTATGTAGTACAGCTCTACCTTTGCTCCTTCGTACGTTTCCTGCCCAAAACGCAGCTCGATCTGTTTCACACGTAATCCTTGTACGGAAAAGTCAAAGTTCCATTCGATAGTGGCTTCATCGGTTCCCTCTGCAATGAAACAGGAGATGGTTTCATTATTAAAAATGCTATTTTCTTCGTGGAATTTGCTTACCAGTCCTTGCTAAATAAACCATTTTCCAATCAAGTTCTTCTTTGCGGAAGATATTTCGGCTAACGTACTGCCGACTTTCCCAGCCATTTGACTTTTCCATGATCCTTTCATTCACGCGATTGCTAGCGCCTGCAAACAGCAAATAAATAGCAATTAAAACATAACCCATAGGGTCCATTTGCACCCTGCAGCTACCTTTCAGAAACCGTTCATAGCAATCCGTGGCGCAGCAATACCGAATATTGAACTGCTTTGCCTGCACTTCCTCCACCGTTGGAATGAACATGTACCGCGTATTGGTCTGCTGTTCACCGCGTTGTAACCGCCACTCGAGACTACCCGAACTGCGACCCTCACGTTCAGCGGCCGTCGGTACTCGGCCCGCATTCGCCAGCAACTCTAAACACTCGTCGATCGTACGCTTTCGTAAAGATGACAACTGCTCCGGTGTACAGTTCAGACCGGCCCGTCGTTTCGTCCTAAGCTTAGCGATAGTATCCAGCAGCGCTTGCTCACTGCACGCTCCGCCTTGTCTTCGTCGCTGCAACAACCTCTGATGATCGTTTGTATAGCGCCAGGTAACATCCTGCACATCATCCCGTGCAAATCCGAACACGTATGTAATGTCCTTCCTCCAACCGTGCTCATACATTAGCGGTGCATCAAGCACATTCTCACACGGATCCACGTGGATCCACCGTTCTCTCCGTTCAGACCAAACTTCCGTCCATACGTGGTCACCGGTTGAAAACACGTACCGCGCATCGTACCCAAGGCAGCGACACAGGAATGTAAAGCAATTGGCCCACTCACCACACCTGCCGCGGCGTGTGTGGAGCAGCTTTTCAACATCGTTGTAGCGATAAAAGTGTCGCAGCTGTCCGCAACACCGATACACCTCCACGCGCACTCCATCCTCAACGGTGCTACGTACGAGTTGCGTCTTCTCGTTGCCACACACCGTGCAAGGTAATGCATTTACCCAGGTGAAAAAATCCGCTCGAAACCAAGCGGTTAGCTCTTCCAGAATGAGATCCCTTTCACTTGGTTCCTTGCTCTTGTCTGCCGCTTCTTTGGAGGCGAGTAGTCGTTGCCACTGGGTGAGCTTACTTTTCGCCTTCGTCGTAAGCGTATCGATCGGAATGAGGTTCTTACCGCTGGCTAAAAGCTGTTCGTCTTCGTACTGCATCACTTGATCGGAAAGCAGCTCGAGTTGGCGGAGCAACGTATTGTTGCCGGGAATGACCTTAGGGAATTCAATCCGTACCAGAAACGGTCGACTGGACTTAATCACGCAAAGTGCTTCTGTTGGTTGCAGCAGTCCGCCCGCACTACTTCCGGACGGTTGCAATACCATTTCGGGTTTACTTTTCTCTGCCGCTGGTGCCTGAGGAATGTTGGTGCTGGATGGCGTTGTAGCAGCGGTACTGTTACTACTAGCTGTACACGTGACACTGCTAATCGTTTTGATTTCCTTCTCTTTGGGAGGATTTTTGATGAGCTCTTTTCGCTCATATATAAACTCGCGATACCTTCGCAGATTTGCCAGCAGCACATTCGATGGTACGGTGAGCGTTCCGTTCGATTCGATAAATCCGATCGCTAACATCAGCTGCCTCATACCATCCACCGATAGCAGCTTCTCCCTAATCGACGGATTATCTATCCGCACCGTTCGATACTTGACGTTCTGCGGCTCGCGTATGATGTTGTCCAGCAGGCGCAAAAGTGTTTCCGCTGCAATCACGTACGATTCTTTCGGGTTGCTTTCGAGAGCCAACACGAGCGCTTGATTAAGTGTCGCCATTATTGCCACCTACCTCTGTGTCGTTTGTGTTGCGATTCGCAATCTTTGGTATTGTTTTTTTTCTCTCTTTTCTGCAATTGATACGCCAATAGATAACCTTGCCACTCTCAACGCAGCAAGAATAGGGGACGAGATCTTATCGTGGAAGAGAAAGAGCCTGATTATAATCGAAACAGAGGACGCATAACTGTTACTACACACTGCCACTATTCACACACCTTATGAAAGAACGATACAACCGTGGTAAGTGTTTTTTCGCGTTTAACAATTACTGAAGAACACTTTTCTTTCGACACAAATTAAATTTGCCAATGATTAGGCGTTTTGAGCTGTATCAGTTGCTATTGTGAGCAAAAAGAAACACAACCCGTCAGTGACAGCTGGTGTTTCGTTCGCCGAAAGGGCTCGGGGTGCGCGTTGGCGTGCGGTGTGTTGAAAAGTACAACATACATATGAAGAATCCAAAAACAACGTGAGACAACGTAAAATCCTTATTTTACTGCCACTTGTATACGATTGAACTGGAAAAAAATGGGTTTGGATGTGGGTTTACGTTGTTTACAGCCCCGTGGCTCTATTTGTTTATGAGCAACTTGCGCAGCAGCCCTGACGCCAAGTTGTCAAGCAGCTGTCAAATTTCCATTGATGTCATATGACAAATCGCAAACGATTGTTATTTCCCCATTGGCCTTGATTAGTTCCCTCGCGAATAAAGACACAACACCAAATACTCAACGTTACGCAAATCTCTAAATTTTGCACCGTGTGCAGCTGCGCGGCCGCTGCGGAGTTAAGTGTGTTTTTCTGGTAAATTCACGTACTTCCGTGCTTTTCGCGTACTTGTGCGATGTCGGTGAAAATTGTTGCTAACGCAAAGCATGTGTTATTGTCGAGAAACCTAGCGCAATACCAGCGAAACCCTCTGCTGTAAGTACTGCACGCGCGACACTGTCACGCACATGATAAGCATTGGCATCGTGATGAGTCGGAAGAAATGAAACCCTTTAACTGCGTCATTCTTTCACTTTCGTACCTGTAGATACTCAACATACAGAGGAATTTTCGATTTTACACCGATAACGAAAACGCGACGAGAGTTTACCCAGAAAAAGCTAGTTGGGTGAGTGCTAAGAAAGGGAAGATGGCATTGAGTGTCGCGGGTGAGCCGAACCTTGAACTTCCCGCACGCGTGCTTCCTTCCTGGCTGACATACAGGACCTTGGAAGGGTTTCAAGATCATTTCGCTCATGTGTTTCGGTTTGTTTGTTTGCTATTTGCAGATACTCTATGCATCAGCTATACTCCGTTGTTGCCGACGTAGAAAAATACAACACGTTTGTGCCATTTTGTAAAAAATCCTTCGTGTACGACCGGAAGCCAGGGTCGTTGAAAGCGGACCTTATCATAGGCTTTCCACCGCTGAACGAAAGCTACACCTCGAACGTAAAGCTTATCGTACCCACGCTCGTGAAGGCGGAATGTGTCGACGGTCGCCTGTTTAACTACCTGTTGACGGCGTGGCAGTTCAGTCCGGGGTTGAAGGACATACAGCAATCGTGCGTGATCGATTTCATGGTGTCGTTCGAGTTCAAATCATTGCTACATTCGCAATTGTCGAATCTGTTTTTCGATCAGCTCGTAAAACAAATGGAGTACGCGTTCATACAGGAAGCCGAACAGCGGTTCGGTCCACCGGCAATCAAGAGCCATGTGCTGGTATCAAACAAATCCTGACCCAGGCATCCCGATAACAACGGAAAGGAGCGAAAGACTTAGATAGCCAATTAGGTAATTCATCGCAGTCGGATTTGCGGGATATGCATGCATACGATGTGGTTGTGCCTGCTTGTGGACAGTATTTTCCCATCCCTCTATTCACGACAGACATGTGAGGGAGTGCATGAGGAGTTTTCTTCTTGTAAGGACAGCTAAACATATTTTTGTTTTCGTTTTAGATCCATTACAATAGCTTTATTAGATAGCGAACGAACATAGACGAACGATTGCACACGAATCAGACACCATCTTGAGATCAGAGGCAAAGCATTTTTGATATTAAATATTTTTGCTAGATGAGGTTTGTTGCAATGTAAATATTCATCAGATATTACCCCACCAATAATTTCTATATTTATTTTGAACCCTCCACTAAGTGGAAAGTACACAAAAAGTGAGGAGCAAACCTCCCGCTCCCGTATCAATATCAATTGTTTCTAGTTGAATTGTACAGATTATTTAAGAGCAGGTGATATGTAAAAAAATACGCTTCAAAATCAAAGATATCGATTATGTATGCTGATTAATTCATTGGTTAATGTCCGAAATATCGCAACACTTATAAGTCTTACTTTGTCTTTAATGGAGTAAAAATTGGCCGTACTCCTCCTACTAGAGAACACCTTTTTCGTGATGTTGGGCATTCTGAAACAGCTGTATCTTCACGGTCTCTAACTGTTTAATCTGCTTCGTGTAAAGGTTCAACAGACATGCAA
Organism: Anopheles christyi; assembly: GCA_000349165.1. Lineage (NCBI taxonomy): Eukaryota > Metazoa > Arthropoda > Insecta > Diptera > Culicidae > Anopheles > Anopheles christyi. The sequence continues at coordinate 17,733 of KB701903.1, read as the reverse complement.
GGAAACATAGACAGCAAAAGGAGCTGTAAAATGCAAACGAATAATTTAATTTGTTTCACGAATGTAAAACACCCCAATGTCTCCTATATGACTAAGCCTAGAGCATAATGATAAGTTCTGAGAAAGAAAATTAAGGTTATTTAACAGCAGACCTACACTTACCCCCATGGAATGTAATTTACCGAGGTTAATAGCTCAACTGACGACGACTATAGCGGTGAAGCCAAAAGTACAAGGATGTATGGAAATTATAATTGAAGGCAATACAATATGGCAACTGTGAGAGTCAAGCTCGTCACAAGCGTCCTTACAAGACGTTCCTCATATAAATGGGTGACGAATCGTAAAACATATACCATTCGGTTAAGCACTTCTCCAGCCATTGACGACCGTCCTGACGCCGTCCTGATATCCTGCTGACGGAAGGCCGTCTTTCAATCAATAACAATAAAACACACCCGTCAGCATTATTTCCCTCCTTTTTGGTACACGGTCCTTGAATGGGAGCAATCGGTTGCTTACACTTCAGATAGGCTTCCCCAAGGCTTCCAATATTCTTCACTCGTATGCATGACTTTGAGAACATTCCACAGCAATTGTATAAAATGGGCAATGGGAATCTTCAAGGGGGAAGAACTAACCTAAGTGCCACCCACACCCGAAGTTATGGTGAAGGCCACACAGGCTTCTTACTACTACGAGCGGACGGTTCAAAGATCAAGGTCGACAGCATGCATTTGCATGCGAAATCTAGCTTATGCAAATGTTTGCCTACCATTCACATTACCTGATTAGAGACTTTGCAGAGAGTTGGCCGTTTCGGGGAGTCTTTTTCAGGCCACAAGCATTTCCGCAGTTCTGTGCAATTAACTCAGAAGGGCATAAGTATTGTTATAATGTGGCCAGACAAAATTATTATTAAATTATACACCGTGAAAAATTAAGTCATTTAAGGTTCGGCACGTGTTTCTTGACCCTCCCCAACACAAAACAAACCAGACTCATAAATGGTTGAAATGATGGGTTAAATAAAATCGAAAAAAAATATGCAAACATTTCAATTACAATTTCTACGGCCCATTTTTAGTATACCCCAAGCATAATTGGGAATAATATTGTATCTAACGAAGTGTTGTTTAGGACTCTTCCGGTGTTATTTTCACTAGGCTTTTTACTTTCCTTCCTACCTTCACTTCTGCAACGATATACACTGCTAACACGACTGACCACACTACCAAAAATCTGCCTCCCTGACTGTAGCGGATTGCGTGTGAAACGTTCATTAGGATCGTAAAAACAAAACGTGGTGCTCACACTACCCTTGCCGAGTAAGATGATAGTGGTTGGGTACATGGAATGAGGAAAGGATCATTGATTAGGCGCAAAGGAGCAAGGATACTGCCACCTTCAAGCTGAGAACTGTTGGCCGGTCATTAACGATTTCGTTACCTTCGTTAAGCACCTAGACTGCTTCTATCATTCCTTGGAAGGTGGTCGGTGTGCTTTAGCTTATGAATTTGAAAAAGGACGATGAATTGAACGGAAGCGAGGGAAGGAACACGTGCAAGACTGCGGCTACTATTTATTCTTCGTACGGTCGCAGGAACATGTTTATAAATATAATCCACCAGCAACACTTTCAAGGGCAGCTGTGAGAAGTTCGCGTGGTTAATTATGGTATCCGCATCACACCTGGAATGTGGAATAAGAGCAAGCAGGCTGTGCGTGCATGTGAATTTGTATCGAAGCATCGTGAATTTATCGTTTTCATAACTATTAGGGATTTTTTCATAATGCAGGAATGATGTTTGCTTGTGTTTTGTTTTTTTGAAGACCGACAATTTTCACAGGCCCTCGTTTGGTTTATTACACTTTTACACAGACACACGCAAAGACACACCTCGAATGAATGTCCACTTGGGAATGCCGCTACAGCTGTCCGCACTGCGATATGACTACCGGCAGCTTCGGCTTATTGTTCGGTCCCGTTGGAACGTTTTCAATCTTCCGCATAATCAACAACCCATCCAGTACTCGTCCAAACACGACGTGCTTATAGTCTAGGAAGTTACACTTTGAGCAGGTGATGAAAAACTGGCATCCATTCGTGTCCTTCCCACTGTTTGCCATTGAGAGCAGACCAGGTGCATCGTGCTTCAGCAGAAAGTGTTCGTCCGGGAACGTTGCACTTCCGTAGATACTCATTACACCCGTTCCATCGCCCTGAATGAAACAAGTCCCGGAAAGAAAGCAAAACACCATTAACAAGTCTACAACATAACACCGTGGATTACATTAGCTTACATTCACAAAATCTCCTCCCTGTATCATAAAGTCTTTGATGACTCGGTGGAAGCTCGAACCTTTGTATCCGATCGGGACGCCGTCCTTTTTGTACTCTCCGGTACAGAACTGCCGGAAGTTTTCGCACGTTTTCGGCACCGCGTCCGCGTAGAGTTCAAACACCATGCGGCCAATTTCCTGTCAATTTTAAAATTACAATGCTGTGATTACTGTCTTTCGGCTTGAACTCTTCAGCGTCCTTTACACCTACCGCTGTTCCGACCGTAATATCCATAAACACTACCGGATTATTGGGATTGCGTAGCTGTGACTGAATTTGTGTCCAGGTAGGCATTTTCGTTGGGATGGATTGAAATGCTTAAACTATTGGCTTAAAATTATCCGTAAGCAAGGAGTGATATCGTCCTAAAGCACGTTGATCAATACAATATTTAACCGGTACACTTCTTTGGGCAGGAGGCCACGAGGATGGGTATGAAACAATCCAAAATAGACGGTACACTCAACGTTTCAACGGTTATACGTCTATGGACTCCGGACCAACGATTCTCGCGGCGTTCGTTAAACCTAAATACGAAATGACTCCATGCAGTAATAACAAAGCTGTATTTACCGACAAATGAAGATTTGAAGCCGTTTGCAGGTCGGTGCTGGTGAATGCTTTGACAGATAGAATTTGGCACATAGGATTCCAGTCCGAGACGCTTGACGTTTTCATGTTCAGTTCGAGAAACAATTTTATTTTACAATTATCGCTCGTTGTAAATCCTCCTCTTTTGAAAATGAAGAATTTATTTTGTTTTTAGTTCTACGAACTTGTGTTTGCAAGACTCAGTAAAAAACCTCCATTTTATATCTTATCGTAATAAATCCCTTCTCGATGACCTATAGTCACCCACCGTGGATGTCGCGGACCAATCAGCGATCGCCAACGAAACACGACAGCTAGGTCACTAACACTGAGCAACGTAGGGAAGATCTTGCCGAACCTTTGCTTGGGAAAGACGTTCGATTTAATTGTACAATTTCTTCGAGTAAGTGAACCGTGTTTTCAGAGCCAACTTCAAGGGCCACGTAGATTTTCTTAATGTGAAGGTGGTCCTTCAGGAATTAACGTATTTCGGTACATTCAATCTACACGCATATTTCCGAAATTTTCTTAATAGAGAGCGGCAAGGCGGAAAATCAATCATGAGCTGCCGGTTGGTGCTGGTTTGTCTGTGTGCCCTGGTGGCTGTGGCGTTTGCCGGTGAAGCCGACGTGCTGGATCTGACCGATAGCGACTTCTCGACCCGTGTTGCTGAAACGGAAACTACCCTTGTTATGTTCTACGCACCATGGTAAGTTGCGGAAAAGGCTTTTCTTATATTTTCTTACATCGCTTACTTTGTTTGCACCGGAAAGAGTGTGTGTGTGTGTGTGAAAGAGAGAGCACTACCTAGAAAGTTGCCGTGCTGGTTAGTGATGGCGATGTTTTATCCACACCCACATACACATACTCATGCAGATACAAGAATACCGGTGGCAATAACCTTTTTGAATCAGCATTTTCATGTCCACCCTTGTCTTTTGTTCCCTATCTACTCCATCCTAGGTGCGGACACTGCAAAAAACTAAAGCCCGAATATGCGAAGGCTGCTGAGCTGCTACGTGGCGAGGATCCCCCGATCGCTCTGGCTAAAGTCGATTGTACCGAGGGCGGTAAGGACACCTGTAACAAGTTTAGCGTCAGCGGCTACCCCACCCTCAAAATATTCAAGAACGGTGAGGTGTCGCAGGAGTACAATGGTCCACGTGAGGCGACCGGTATTGCCAAGTACATGAAATCGATTGTCGGCCCCGCCTCCAAGGATCTGCTGACGTTGGAAGCATTCGAAGCATTCCTGAAGGTGCAGGAAACGTCCGTGGTTGGGTTCTTCCAGAAGGAGTCGGATTTGAAGGGTGTCTTCCTGAAATACGCAGACAGCCAGCGCGAACGGCTACGTTTCGGTCACAGCAGTGCCCCAGCAGTTCTGGAAAAGCAGGGCGATACTGACGCAGTGTATTTGTTCCGTGCCCGCCAGCTTGCGAACAAGTTTGAGCCTGACTTTGTTAAGTTCGAGGGAACCAGCAAGCAGGAGCTAGCTGACTTTGTGAAGGCCAACTTCCACGGACTTGCTGGAGTACGTTCGCGCGACACTACGAGTGACTTCAAAAACCCACTGGTAGTCGTGTACTACGCGGTGGATTACGTAAAGAACCCGAAGGGTACGAACTACTGGCGCAACCGGGTGTTGAAGGTGGCGAAGGAATTCGTGGGACGCGTAAACTTTGCCGTAAGCGCCAAGGATGACTTCCAGCACGAGCTGAACGAGTACGGATACGACTACACGGGCGACAAACCCTTGGTACTGGCTCGCGATGCAAAGAACCAGAAATTCATCATGAAGGACGAATTCTCGGTGGAGAATCTGCAAGCATTCGCAACGGAGCTGGAGGAAGGCTCGCTGGAACCATACGTCAAGTCGGAACCGGTGCCGGAAAGCAACGATGGACCGGTGAAAGTGGCCGTGGCCAAGAACTTCGACGATGTGGTCGTCAACAACGGTGTCGATACGCTGGTTGAGTTCTACGCACCGTGGTGTGGCCACTGCAAGAAGCTCACCCCGACGCTGGAGGAGCTCGGCACCAAGCTGAAGGATGAGGCCGTTTCGATCGTGAAGATGGATGCTACAGCTAACGATGTGCCGTCCCACTTTGAGGTCCGTGGCTTCCCGACCCTCTACTGGTTGCCGAAGGATGCCAAGAGCAGTCCGACCCGTTACGAGGGAGGACGCGAAGTGGACGACTTCGTGAAGTACATTGCCAAGCATGCAACGAGCGAGCTGAAGGGCTTCGACCGTTCCGGCAGTGCTAAGAAGACCGAGCTGTAATCTCCTTACCTTTCTATCCTTCCCGATCGGCAGTCATCAAACGTGTGTAAGCATTCCAAAGGCTGCTGAGTTCATGCCGTTCTTCAGATATGCCACCCCTCGTGGTACTGTTCATTTGAGGGGTGGTTTTCTTTTCATTTCCCTTTAAGCATGTGGCTAGCCACCAGAACAACCAGAAACGTTAGAAAGATTAAGAAAGCACACGGAATGTAGGAAAACAATAATACACCTGCTTGCGCGGTCTGATACAGAGAACAAAACGAATGTCATCCCCTTTGCCCTCAGTTCTTTCTAGCGACTTCAGCGTGCTTATCGAATTACTAAGACTTTGCGAGGATGTTGAGAGATTGTCCGTATCAACAGAACAAATTACATGCAAACAGTGCAATAAGAACGCAAAGGGAACAAAGCAACGACGAACTGCATTTAGTAGAACTGAACAAAAATCTGTTTTCTAGATTTAATTTTTCTCTGGCTTATCGGAATGTTAGCGTTTGAACAACAGAAGAGGAGCAGAGATAAGAAGGTTTATGCTATCTCTGAAAGTAATAACCTTCGTATGTTGTGCAGTGCATAAAAATGGAGGAATATGCTTTCTTTTGTCTGTACTACTTTTTTCTTACTTTCTTCGAAAGATTGTGTATTGTGAAGGAGCTTTTTTTAAATAAACGAATGTGAAATGATCTATTAACATTAAAAAAGGCTTGTCTGTTAATTATTTCTTTTTGATAAGAAATACATCTGCCTTTTTTCATAGTAACACACGTTTTAACTAAAGAAGTCAGTTGAAACGTTATTTCCAATGGGGTTTTACAATAGCGCTGGACGACTAAACGCTTCATGCTTGAGGCGGTTGCGGCACGCAATACATTCCCCTGGGAGGGTGTAGAAGGTAACATGGTTATCTATGTTGTAAGTGGAACAATAAATGAGGTGCAGCAAAAGTGCTGTAATAAGCGGTTTTCTAAAAGCAGGAAACAAGAGTAGAGAGTTTTAACACGTAGGGTACCATTAAAGTGACACCAATTTTCAATTGCTTACAAAACATGTCAGTGTGCACAAGTGACTAGCAATTGTCTATTTTTTAAGCGACAATTTCCGCTTTTTTAGCTCAGAAGTTGTTTATTGAATTTATGTTTGTTTTCTTCAATTACACACTAGGCTCTTCCAATTCTACCGCTCTTCTGTGACCGGTGTTTGACCGAACAGCGATCCAAAAAGCTCATCTTTTGCGTCATCCGTCCAATCGTAGTCAGCAATCGGGGCCATAAAGTTAACTAGCTTATTATGTACGACGTATCTAGAATGTAAATGAAATTGGTTTCTCAATACTTAGCTGGATAAATCTCGATTCACTCGCCACCTACCGTATTTTCCGACCCTTTGACGCTTTCGTGTCGACCATTTTCTTCATCTTGTTGCGAAGTTTCTGCAACTCTGCCAACTTGTTGGCAATCTCCTGAGGACTCTCGGTTGTAGTAGTTTTGTACTCAATCAATTCCCGTAGCATTTGATGGTAAAAATCCGAATCGTCGAAAATTTCCCCATCATAAACCGACGATGAGGTCTGTTCTTCGCCTGCATCGCGATCGTCATCCCGATCGTTTGGTCCTGATGGACCAGTTTCTGTTGATGGAACATCTCTTCCAAGCAGTGTATACCCGCCACGGTAGAGTTGCGTTTTACGCACAAGTTCCTCGCGATTTATAAGACTATCTTCGATTTTCTTCAACACTGACAACGATTGCTTCTGGTGGCTTCGCATCTTAGAAGCAATATTGGTCCGATCGTGCCACTTCATCAGCACACTGTTCCGATAATCTTCCATATCTTTGCATCTACTAGAAAGTATCGGTTCGTACTCGCTCAATGCAATCCGTTTCGATTTAGAAGCCTTTGAAGTCGATGCCTTCCTTTTCGATCCACTCTTGAACAAATTCTTTGTTTCTGAAAACCGATCGAGCAATTGTTCCTGCAGTTCCAGCATTCGGTCCATTGCTTCCGATAAGGTGTTTACCGCTTGGTCTGCCTTTTGTCGAAATTCTTCATTTTGTGAGCGATGTTTATCGCACGCTTCCGGAGGTGGCAAACCGTTTGATGCAATTAAGCAGGGCTGCACCTTGATCCGCATTTCGAGCAAGCGTTCCCATATTTTTAGCTGATTCTGTACAGCCAAACCTTTGTTGATCGTTTCCTGACGGTTTTCTTCCCTAATTAGAGTGAGTTCCTGTGGCTTCGGTGGCCGCTTGCTTCTTCCCGCGTTTGGTGAAGATGACTCCTGATCTTCATCTGTGAATTCATCGTAGTCATCTTCATCATCATCATCGTCATTTTCATCACCACTTTTATCTTCCTTCTGTGACTTTAGAAGTACAAGTGATTTGGATTTACTTTTACGCACGATTCTATCATGCTCTTCGTCGTCATCTTCATCGATACCGCTACCGAAATCGTCCGTATCATCGTCTCTGGCGGACTCTTCATCTGTATCGTCGAAGGCTTCACTCCGCGAAGACACAGCTCCCTTGTATTTGCGGTCAAACTCTTCCAGAAATCGAACGTTACGCTTACGGAACTCACTCAAAGCAGCATCTTTGCCCGCATCATCCGGTACTTCGTCAAACTCACTAAACTTTGGTGCTGTTTCATCGCCTGACTCTTCCGAGTGTTCCTCTGGCGCGAAAAGCTTATTTAACTTATCCGAAAGGGTGGCTGATTTTTTCCTCATCGTATCCGGGCGTGGACAACTGGCCTTTTCTGGAAGTTAACTAACGATTTACGGGGACCTACTTGAGGTGTGTGGTACGAACAGTAAACATGTGCACATGTATTGTTTTGATTGATTTGAAGTTTGACACCTCAGTACAAATCGCTCTCAGCTGTCAAAAAACGCTGTGCAAATGCAAGACAAAAAAACATATTTTCTCAATTGAAAAATACCGGAATCTTATTGATGTGGATGTTCAAAACACATACAATAATTTAGTTTCGCTAAATAATAAACATAAAACAGTGAATTTTTACATCTATTGTTGATAAGCTGATCGCAGTGTCTGTTGATCAACGCTCTGTTTACCTTGTTTAACTCACCAACACAGCCGCAGAATAAATGGATGGGTTCGCTCTTGGGAGGGGTGGCAACCATGAAAAGAGAAGGTGGTGGAAATCCTGATTGAAGACAGAGTTGGACTCGTAGTCGGGGAGAATTTCGTGAAGTTGGCACATATTGTGTAAAGTGACAAAGTGTGAAGGTGCATCATGTCAGATGAAGAGTTCTTTCGTGAAATAAGGGAGAGCATTATCGATAATACGCGCAAAATGTTGAAAAATGCTGGCTCATCTAGTGGCAGAAAGGGATTGGTGAATGATAGCAACACAAGTATCTCCGCCGACCAGCACCAAGGTGAGAAAACATCGAAAATCAACGGAGAAACGCAAACGGGGTCGTTAAAAGGCGAAACGTCTACTGCGAACGAGACGAAAGTGGAAAGTGATCCAGTTAAAGTTCAGCAGGTTACATCGAAGCGCGAAGATCTCAACACCTCATCACCGATAACAGCACAAAAGACGACTGTAGAGAACAACAAGACTAAGGAAGCCACGTGTAAGGAAATGAAGCAAGACTCCGGAAATGGTGGAGGCCACACTCCCTCGGAAAATGTAGAATCGGCAGATAAAAAAGCCATGGAAGTGGTCACCTTACAGCTTGAGCCCTGTCTAGAGAGGAAGCAGCCACCTGTGGTTCCAAACAATGCAACGAACAGTGAGGCAGAGTCTGATGATGATGAATCATCCCCACCACTCGGTCTGCCTGAGAAAAAGGACATGATTACTAGAGATAAAAAACACAAAAACGAAATGAAGCGTAAGCTAAAGGAAGCTTCTAAGCAACACGAGTCAAATAAGAAAAAGCTTTCTTCGCATGGTGCTGAAAACGATCAGCTGTCGCAATTGACAAGACAGATTCAAGCCATTGCGGGACAGATTGAGAATTTAAAGAAAGCATCTAGAAACGATAACGTAGCGGTTGCTGGACCATCAAAGCATTCAAGCAAGGAAAAGCCGGATAAAGTGAAGGAGAAAAAGCAGAAAGCAGCACGGTCGGTTTCGGAATCGATTAAAAATAAAGAAATGAAACGAAAGGATAAACAACAGCCTATACCAAGTACGAGTAATATTATCAAGCAAGAACCGTCGGAAGTCAAGGACGAGTTGGCACCGGATCATAAACTGCTCGTCCAACTGTTTATGCTAGGTTCTAGCCAGCGGAAGAAGTTCATCCAGTTGCAGGGAATAGCGCACGGATTGCTTATTCCCCATCCGCACAAAAAACACATCGTGTTAGTCAACAAGAAAATTCAGCATCTTGCCGAAAGTTTGGTTGGGGAGGCAAGGCAGTATATAGCCGAATCGAAGGAAGCTACTGTTTCGGCACAACCGTCAAAGGAGCGTAAAGAGCCACCTGTGCAAGCATCAAAACCCACCAGCAGTAGCAGTATCAAACCGCAGCGTTCAAGTAGAGGAACGTATGAGGAGCAAGTCACCTTTTTGCTGAATGATGGAAAAACATGCTCGGAGGACGATTACGACCCGAGACTCATCCTTGTGGAAGTGAGGGACCGAGCAAAGGAAATTGTCCAAGAAAGGTTAGACTCATTCGTTCAAGGCTTGGTGGAACGTAACGTCGGCTACGTCATCGAGGGCTTGTTGCGCATTAATGCTCGCAACAGTATGCAATCGTTCGTGGATGATTCATCACGCACTGGAAACGTTTACATCGATTCTATTCTGCTGCGCCGATGCGCCATGGAAGGTGATCGAGTGCGGGTGTTCGTGAAGCATCAGGTGCCGTCCAATGACTCGGATGACAGTGCGGAAGAAAATGGAGCGGAAGAGTCGTCAAATTCTACCCAAAACAATGCCGGGTTTGTGGTGGCTATTTTGGAAAAGCGGCACAACCGGCAGTGCGTTGGAAAGTTCCTTCCGGCGGCACCGGGTAAGAAACATTATCGAATGTTTGCACCTAGAGATATGCGTATACCGCCGATACGTGTGTTCAAGCAAGATTGGCCAAATGCCTTGCTGGATACGAAGTTTGTACAACTAAAGGACGACAAGGATGCCGAAGAGAACCGAAAGGTACCAAAAACAGACGGTGCAGATGTAACGGATGTGCTGTATCAGGCGGAAATTATCGAGTGGCAGGATGATGTACCAACGGGTACGATACTGAAATCAATCGGAAAATGTGGTGTGCTCGAAGTGGAAAACGAATCCATACTCGTCGAACACAACCTGGACGTGACGCCTTACGGCGATAACATCTTAGCTCAGCTTCCAGCTGTTCCTTATACCATACCTCAGGAGGAACTCGGTCGCAGGGAAGATCTCCGCGAAGAGTGCATCTTTACGATCGATCCGGCGACGGCACGTGATTTGGACGATGCACTGAGTTGTAAGCAGCTTGAGAACGGCAACTATCAAATCGGAGTTCACATATCGGACGTAACGTACTTCCTGCGAGAAAGTTCCCCATTGGATGAGTTGGTGAAGCTAAGGGCCACCTCCATCTATATGGTGGACACGGTATACCACATGCTGCCGAAGCAGCTGTGTAACACTTGTTCTCTGCTTCCTGGTGAGGATAAGCTGGCATTTTCCGTGTTCTGGGAAATGCAACCGGATGGAACCGTGCTAAGTACTCGCTTCGCGCGCACTGTCATCAATTCGTGCTCCCAGCTTTCTTACGAACATGCGCAGCTAATGCTGGACAACCCGGACTGTGAGGTGGAGGAAGATCAATTTCCCGAAATTTTGCATGGATACAATGCAAAGAAGCTTTGCAAAATCGTCAATACTCTACAGTCGATTGCGGTGAAACTGCGACAGCGAAGAATGGACGATGGATGCTTGAAAATTAATCAGCCAAAGCTCACGTTCCGGCTCGATCCTGCAACTGGTCTGCCGACCGAGTACGGCGTGTACAAGGTGCGCCCGAGCAATGAGATGATTGAAGATTTTATGCTGCTCGCCAACACATCCGTTGCGAATGCTATCTACAAAGCATTCCCGGCGATCTCGCTCCTTCGCGCCCATAGCCCGCCGGCCGAGAACATGATGAAAAATCTCGTCCGTACGCTATCCCTTCATGGACACGCCTTATCGTACGCCAGCCCGAAGGACATCCGTGAATGTATGGAAACGATCATCGCTACGTCTGAAAATCCTGATGCTACCAGAAGCGTACTAAGTGTGCTGCTTGCTAAACCGATGATCCGGGCACAGTACTACTGCTCGTCGTTTGCGACCACCCCAGAGCACTTCATGCATTACGCGTTAGCTATACCGATGTACACGCATTTTACCAGCCCCATTCGACGGTATGCCGATTGCCTGGTGCATCGCGTGCTTGCAGCCACATTAGGTATCGATGAACAGCCGAAACGTTCTCCCGAGGAAGTGCAGTGTCTGGCAATGGTATGCAACGAGAAGAAGTACAACGCTAAATGTGCTGGCGAGACGAGTTCACTGCTTTACTTCCGCCACTGGTTGGACGCGGTTGGGGAGTATGAAACGGATGGTGCAGTGATGGGATACGCCGCTCATTTTATCGAGCTGGTGCTAATTCATTCGGGCATTGTGCTGAAAGCAGCCACAAAGGTAAGAAGGATAGTTATGACGGAAAAGATGTATTGTTTTCAGTGCACTAATGGTAATTTCTCTTTTAGAAACTGGCCTCTGTAGCCACGGTTGTGTATAAACCGGCCGAACCGGTCGGAAGCTGTACGCTAATTCCGAATGATACGTCTATACCACCGCTCGAGTTGACAATCTTCACCAAGGTCCGTGTCACGGTAAAAGTCGTGAAGGATGTGATCACCGTATGCTCAATTCTTCCCATCATAACGCAGGAACAATCCTGTGCGACGGTGTCACAGACCGTCGAACAATCGGTAAATGATTTAAGCGAGGACATGAAATCGGCTCGTATATATTGAGCGATCTTAAGTAATTCATCTGCATCACAATAACGTAAGATGCAGCTTCCTTTGTCCAACTTCTACTCTTTTTCGTCTCTATTAGAATTGTTTTAAATGATTGATTAATTTAAAGTACAATTATGTTGCAACAACTGCACGTTTGAATCCCATTTTAGGAAGTTTTACGGCCTTAAATGTCGCCCAAATAATCGTGTAAAGTAATTGTACTTTCTTATAATTATAGTTTGTAATCAAGGCCGGTTACACAATAGTATAGTCGGTAAATATATGTCTTAACACCAAGACTGCTGTCTGAGTTCTCGTTACTATTGTGATCGGCCTATAGATTTAGATCAATTCGGCTTCGAGTTCAAATGTAACGAGTTACACATAACCCGATAAAGTAGAGATTACGTTCGGAGAGTCATACCGAATTCTGCAATGGTTGTAGAGTCTAAAAAGAAAAAAAAATAGATTTTAATGTAAACGTATCTGGGTGGGCTCGGATACAACAAACCAGATAATTTTAATGCCATCTTTAAGTTAATGGGTAGAAACAATGAGAAATATTGGTAATGAGAAAGCTGAAGTTGCACCATTATTAATAATTAAAGGATAGAGACAAAAGTCTCTTTAATATAACGACCATCTTACTTGACAATTAAATAAAATCTGTGATAAAACAGGGCTTTAAAACGTCCGCAAATAACGAATACATTCCTCCGAAATGCTATTCGTTCCAAACGCTACGGACAGTTCGTGAACTCAACTATATACTAAAAACGGTGTGACTTTGTGTTGCAGCCACGCTGGATGGCAGAGTTAATAGGCGCGTTTGTGTGTGTACGTGTATCATTCCAAATGAATGGGAAGCAAAATTACACCACCACCAGCAGAATCGTCCGCAAAAGAGAGTAAAAAAGTAACAGCAGCACCAGCAACAAGAAAGGGAGTGTGTGCAGCCCTTAACGCAACACTAACTAGAGAACGACACGAAAAGGTACACAGAGTTGGTTGCTGTTCCTGAGTAAATGCACTATAAACGATAGGCAGTGTAAAATCTTCGGGAAGGAATTATCGTACGGTATCGTTACAGGAGTGAAACTGCAGAGGCAAATGTAAAAAGTGTATTTGCGAACGCCAAGATTTGGTGGAAGGTGGAAAAGAAATTACGAGAAAGATTTCTCATTCGTATTTACACGATCTTGTGTGTGTATTTTTGTGTATATGGTTGTGTCTGTGCGTAATTCTCGGGGTGGTGTTGCAAAGTAGGCGACGCGATGTGAAAGCTGCTGCCTTGGTGGAAGCGAACTGAATATGTACGTAAAACAGGAAGAATGTTAGAAATTGCTGTTGTCCATACTGTTGTCCTGCACAGTTAGTGGCGAAAGTGTAGTGATATGCAGGGTAGTGAGAGGAAACGAAAGCAACCCTCTCCATCCGAGATTGATGTTGTTGTTTGAAGGAGTTTGTCGGGAGGGTGGTGAAGTGCAGCTAAATGGAAAAATTGCTGCCTGGTTCAACTAACACCTAAACCCGCACATACTAACTAGAGTGACATCAATGGGTGATTTAAAATTCTGACAATCCTAGCAAAGGGAGAACAAAGCTACTGGTTTAAGCAAAATTTAAAAAAAGGCATTTTAGTTTGGTCATATGTCAGCCTACTAGAAGATCTCCCGTTGCATTCCTCGTCCCAGCAGTGGGTGAATATCGTACCGAGGCTGATTCGTACATGCATGCGTGTGAGATGTGTGTGCGGAGATGATGAGATGGTTGTATGCGCTGGTCGCTGCAAGTCATCGCGATCACGAGCGGAGCGAGGGGAACGTGGGAAGGTCTTAAAATTTCTGTACGACCAGAACGGAAATTAGTTTGAAGCTAGCACAACATCAAAGGAATAGATGACTTTGTGTTTCAATCTGGAGAACGGAAGTGTGTCGCTTGACTTACGGGGAATTCCAGTTGGGAGTATGGAGAAATAAAACAAAATTAAATTAGAAGTCATGATTTATATTGCATTCATAATACCCGGTTCGGGCTAGCAGACGAAAACGTATATTTCGAAACGGAGTAATGTGAAACAGGATAGAATTATTGTGTGTGCGCATTTGCTCCATACGTTAAGTGCCATTAGTAAAGGTTCCTTGAAAGGGTGGAAGCGTCTAGCAGTTAGAAGTCCACAGATTAGCGTACTATGTCCATTGTCACAATGTTGCTATTGGGATTGATGGAAGGAACGCCCCAAAAGTCGTAATGTAGAGATGAAAGTAAAAAAAAAAAACACTTCGCCGCCCTTAAATGCTGCGGCTGACCGGCATGCAGATGGAAACCTCAAACACACCCAGAAGTTTGACTCATCGCAGCATAAACTTCACATCTGTTGTGCATTCCTTGTGCGGGTGTATATGTGTGTCCGTGTGTGTATGTGTTCATCTGTGGAATGTGCTATTTGGTGATGTGGATCGCCTGCTGCACCGCCTCCCCTTACAAATCAGACAGCCGTGATGTCTTTTGTGTGTGACAGTTACCTAGATGCATATAAAGATCTCCCCGAAGACAGGAAGGAGTAAGGAAGGTGTATTTTAAGAAAAAGCTAAATAACCGAAGAAAATGCCGACATAACGAGGGGATAACAAAAACAACGATCACAGCGACAACGACGCGTTTCAAGGACAACGGTGAACGCGCGCGTGAACAAGCAGGGACCGTTTGTGTGTTTCGTAGAATGGAACTCGCCACTTTCATTCATTCCTTGGCGGAGCGAATAAAGTAGTGTATGCGTGTGTATGTGTAGTGTGTAAAAGTTGTATTTTGTTTGTTTCAATGGGGACGCGTAGTGATAGCAGTTTTTCGCAATGATTTCATTTTCCTTTCCATTTTCATGCGATGCTTAAATTGTTTGTTTATTTGTTTGTTTTTTTTTTTTTAACGAGAACAGCAGCCACAGTGATTCTAGTTAAAATACTACAACTACAGTGTGCTTCAGAGTGTAGGTGTGTGTGGGTGTTTTTTTTATGTTTGCATCCTGTCTGTATGTTTTATACGGTGTGGTGTGATTTTTTGTTTTTTTGGCAAATACGAAACCAATCAAAAATTGTGTACCAGACCGTTCAAAAGTCTGGCGATTCGCTTTGGTTCAAATCCAAGGTAAGTGGGTAATTTTGTATTTGCGGGTATAACATTAACGGTGCTTGAAGCGTGGCATGTTTGTTCTAAAGGCAATAACAAATTTACCAAAACAACCAAATAAACGTAGGCAAGAACTACGACCTTTTGCTAATATAATAACTTGATAAGAAGTTATCCCGATCATAATTGTGTTTTTTGCTTCAATTATCATACTTCATCGGTCCAGCCGTCATAAGACTGTGACTGAATGAGTAAAAAAGTAATGCAAAGTAGGAACTTTAGTAAATCCGAATAGCTGTTAAATAAACATCAAATCACTATACAAATGCTATTCACCATTGGTAACCTTCCCTCCAAGAGACGCACAGCGTTAACTTAACTACGCTCCGTTTATTGCCACAACGTGTTGAGAAACCTCAAGTATCTGCTCTTAGTACACTTCCTCCTCTTCGATTAGAAGGCTACTGAATTGCTCGTGCATTGTGTCCGTGTCTTCTTAGCGTTCCTTCAATTAAACGAGCTTTTTCGTTGGTAACAAACAAAAACAAAAAAAAAACTTCTGGCTGGCTGATTGCAACGGGGCTGATCGATAAATATTCCATTAATCGATTGGTCGCGTAGCCGCCACCGTAACTCCTACCATCGAACGCGAATGATCGCTAGAGCCTGTAGTAATCGCCATAACTGGTTCACCTTCTCGTAGGACCCCGATTGCCTACTGGAGGTTAAAGTTTTTTGACCGTACATTCGACTTCTTCCGGTTAGTAGAGTGCCCACTAAACGGACGTTATACCGTGCGACGTTATCGTATTCAGATAAATCACCTAAAGTCCGTTCCTTTTCCCTCACCTTTGAACTAAGAGGTTGATTCGTAGGAGGACGAAATTGCGTCACGATATTGACAATAAGCAACTCCCAACATGCACGTTTATGCGATGAGCAAGAGAGATGTTGTATACTACAATGCACCACATGGGGCATACATGCCAAGAATGTAGACACACACTAAATGCATCCCAACACGTGTGCATTGCCGCGTCAAACGATAGTAGTAACTGGGAAGAGGAAGGGTGATTTGCTTCATTATCTACTCGTCCAACGAGCAGCACGTAGCAGAAAACTTCGAGAGGTTCTCTCGAGGACAATGCCGCAAGAGTAGTAGTAGACGCCGTGTAGAAGTGGTGGTGTGGTAATGGAACCGGCGTCACAGTTATTCCGGCGTCATCATCATCTTGCTGGGCGTTGAAGGTAATTTCATTTTTGCACGAGATGTGGAACGTTTATCGTCTGACGAGAAGAATTTCTTTCTCAATGAGTTAGACATGGACTCGGACACTGGGAGCCGAAGAAAATTGGCTCTCCTGTCGTCGCTTGTCTGCTATTTTGTTCTTGCAAACAGAGCGTATCGAAAGCAGAAGTTTGTTGTTAGTTCGTTTGTTTGAGGTAATATCTTGTCCGAAGTTTTATAGTTTTTTGTTGATGTGTTGTTGATCCAAATTGTGGTATCGGCTTGAATGTGCTGTACGTCAACTTCCGACATTGTTTTCTCAGAATTGCCTATGATTGGCCTGCTTGAATTCCCCGATAAAAGGGCAGCTTACGTCATGGAGTGGAGCATTTGTCTTTGTATGTGAAAATACTCCTTTTCCCCCCAAATTCACACAACTCATTGAGACATGCAACAAGTATCTGATAACGCGATATTTTTGTTGTCATCAATTGGATTGCAGGCTCTCTTGGCACTTTTTTTTACTGCCTTACCAAGGGAATGGAAATACACAACCTTACGCCTAGATAGATTACGATAACAGATCAGCATTAAGTAGTGCCGTATCTTATCGGTGTGTTACAAAAATCTGGTTGCTTTATTTCGAACTCGGTGGAGTCGGTGGTCAGTTAGGTGATGTTTGGCAAAACATGTAGAATCGGTACAGCTACTTGAGCAGCTTTTCTTCGAACAGATGATAATTTAATTATACCTTCCCAATGGAATGCGGTCATTCCTTTCTGATGCATGCATATCGTCTTCGGTGCAATTTAAGCTTTTTTTATTTTCATTAGATACTGTTTGACAACTTTAAAGTTGCAAAGGTCGATGAATCTACACCCTACTAGCTAAATTGTTGCCCGATATGGCAGGTGTTGGACACACTACAAACAATCGGACCACTAACAGCTCTTCACACGGACATAATGTACACCGTAACGGTGTAGGGTGCGGTTGATTGCATGTTCTTCGATCATGTTATAATGCTGGCTGTTGATACACGCTCGTGTGTGTGTGTGTGTGTGTGTATATGGTTTTATTTTCCCCTACTTTTAGTTCCTGTTTCTATCCTCAATCTCTCTTGCTCTCTCTCATTCCTGGTCGTGCTTTTTGCAACGTGACCGAAAACGCAACACCA
>KB701892.1:0-23522 GCA_000349165.1 Anopheles christyi | reverse complement strand
TCTTAACCGTCTGATGTTTGCTGGCAAAATACAAACTGCCATTCCCTCCCACCCATACCCATCCCAAGACGTCGGAAAGAAAGTATTCACTAGCAAAATGTTACGATTAGGCGTGCTCCATTGAAAGAGAAAATAACACCCGACACACACACACACACACACACACATGAAAGGGTACACCACGCAGGTGTAGAAGTAGGGAGCATGTAGGATGAAGGCTTGAACAAAACAAGGCATAAGAAAAGCCCATGTCCGAGGCGTGCTGGGTGCAATCTTTCCACGTGCAGGACTTTGGTCTGGCAGATTGGTATTCCCCCTTTTTGGGATGTGGAATGGAAAAAAAGAAGAAAAGTGCAAAAAATAAAACAAGCCCAGAGCGAGCTTCACTATTGCAATCACGTGCCGCCACTTTTACATGTGTTTCATTAGCACGTCGTCGTGCAGGCTGTCCAGGAATAGTTCTTATGCCTGGGGTAACGGGGTGGAAGCTTTGAGGTCCATTCCGAGCCAATGGTTCTGCCATAGTTTTTTACCATCATTAGCAACCATTTACCCTGCTTGTGTAATTGTGGAGGCTGTGTGAGCATTCTTCTTAACGGTAGTAGGCAGGAGGCTTTTTTCACGCATCGATCGGACTATGCTGATAACGGTTGAGCCGATATTGGGTAAAACAGGAGCTAATCATGATACTGGCGCTAAAACGATACGATGCGAACGACGTTTATGATGATAGGCAGCGGAGGGTGAACGACCTAAAAATGTGACTACCATCTTTTTACCATTGCGAAAGAACGGGCGAATCGAGGTTTCTTTTCTTTGCGTGATTTCGCGCTGGATCAGCGAAATTTACGATTCACATAGACCGCTAATGATTATCTTCACAGCCGATAAGGATAAATGCGTGGAAGAAGGTTATGGTTATGGCACAGGCAGTTGATAGCATTATGGTTCCCTGAATTGAAATAACTAAATGTGCTAGAGTCTCGAGATGATGTGAGAAATCGAATCACATGGTGTTATACATGTTTTATAAAGCCGTTTTTAATAATACAATTTTTATGTCCAGTAGTCAACTTTGTCTGAACAAGACTCGATATCTACGTCCTAATAAGCATCCTAAAAGTACAAACATTTAAAACACATTCAATTTCATCCCTCCTATCTAACAAAATAAAATGCAAAACGTATCTGTTGTTGATAAATTTAACGCTTGCTTATTCCCAAAGAGCTCAATAAGCATCCCTTTAGATGCTTCACATGAAACGAATTAAATTGCGTTTTCTTTCACCATTTAGGCTTTGTTTTCCCGCTCCCACAATTTGTATGGAAATTTGTACAAGCGTAACATGCATTTACGGTAGCTAACAATTTAATTTCAATTAACAAATCCTTGCTTCTAATAACAACTAATTACGGCACATTTTCGTTTGCCACATCCAGGGGGAGCTCTAATCGTATTGGATGCAGCTTTTATGCATATATTTTGAACTAAAGGTCTATTTTGGGGAAAAAAAACAGTGACCAAGAACAACTGTAAAAAATAATAAAAAAAAAAAGTCACAAGCCAATATGCACCGATAGTTGGGCTCCGATTAACGCTGCCTGACTGGTTCGCAACATATGCATAGGACGCGGAATACAAAACGGAAACAAATTTGCAGCAAAGCTCCAAACACCGGAATAATGCATTGCTGCCCGTATGTGTTGCACATCGCTCTTTGCATTGTACATTGTGTTTGTATGCGCCTGGAAGCCTCTAAAAAGTGCCACAATGTCCGTACATTATCGGGACAGTAAGCTTTAGCACAAGCCGCCGACCTGCCACACAAACGTTCTGTCGCCGAAGCGAATGATTTTCCGATCCAGCACAAGAGAGAGGATAAGAGGGGGAAAGGAACGTACTTTGTTCGTGAAAATGCATTCGATAGGCGGATTATCGTTGGCATGGAATTTAACAAATGAATGAATCCCTCGTCGACAGTGTGTTGCAAAGCTTCCGCGCCTGGAGATATGCGCGTTTGTTAGCTGAGTGTTGAATGCATTCAGTGCTCGTGACAAAAAGAACGGTAGAACGGTGGCAAGCTGAACTCGATCGAAACATCACTTTAAATGTTACTAATTAAACTCTCGCTGACAAGTCCCGCCAACGAGAGCTGTTATCATTTGTTGCGCCGTGTTTGTTGAAAGGCTAAGCTGGGCTAATTTCAACATTTCCTACACTCGACATCATAGAGTGAGGTGTGCTGTCAAGAGTTTAATGTGCACTAAATACACTTTTTTGTTGATTTGTAAATTATTTTCGTTATCATTGAAGTTGCATAGAAAATGATTCTATAACCATCTAATAAATACATAAAACGCAGCGATGTTACATACATGTAGTCGCTCGTTTATTGCTGTTTTT
The DNA here is from genome assembly GCA_000349165.1 of Anopheles christyi. Lineage (NCBI taxonomy): Eukaryota > Metazoa > Arthropoda > Insecta > Diptera > Culicidae > Anopheles > Anopheles christyi. The sequence goes on along the minus strand of KB701892.1, from coordinate 21,118 downwards.
TTAAACTCTGCTCTTTAACCATTCATTCAAGCACTGTATTGTTTATCCAATCGCTTGCTTAATACTGGCTAGCCTAAAAAAAAAAACCTGCAGTTGTTTCCGATGATGCAAAAGGATCATGACATCCCGAATCCAAATCAACGTGGGCAGAAGTCGAAACCTTCTGGGAGATAACCCTGTTTTTGCCACCTTACTGCTGGCAAGTCGCACAAAAAAGCTCTCACCCCCCGGATTGCTTCTGCCGCTTCGTTAGTTTTTGGAGTTTTTATGTTGAGAAAATGAATGACCATCCTACGAGCAGGAAACAGACAGGGCACTCCGATGGGTAAAATCAGCTTCAACCATTATCGATCGCTCCAGACTTCCAGCAACGTTCTGCCCTGACTATGTTGCATCTGGAAAGAGAGGAGCAACGTTGTTTTGTGTTTGAAAAGCAAGCACAATTTGTTAGGTAGATGGCTGGCCTCTGGCATGTTGCAAGCATAAAGGTGTGAATATTTGCGAATGTTAGCCTACCTTTGTTGTGGCACATTCTGTTTGGGCCTTATCGTGAAAGTCATACATTTTCCAACTCTTTGAAACAATATTCTGTTGGGCGTGGGTTTGGACTTTAAAGGCGTGAAAAGTGGCAATGGTTTTCTGCTGTTGTTTAATAATTTTTACCTTTTTGGAAACTTAAATGCAAAATTAAAAAATGAATTTCGTTGTGTAAAAATATTTAATCCTTTAATCCTCCATTCCCTGCTCGTACTAGGGATTCTCTGTTTAACAAATTGGCTTCTGGTGGCAACGGAGTACAGAATAATTGATCAATTTCCGTTCAACCATGATTCATTAGAAACTCCCTACGACAGGTTCCAGTGCGTTTGTCCATGTGGTGGTGCCTTTTATCCTCTTCGCCGGATGCTCTATCTAAATTGAAATCTAAATTGAACTAACCTGTACGCAGCAGATTAGTGTCAACGGGTTTCATGAAATATGATTAGTTTCACATGTAACATGTGACCTGATTTCAATGTGCGTGTTTTATTATGTTTGTGGACTTTTATATTTTTCAACTACAATCTTTTCAAGAATAAAAATACTTACAAATTCTACTAACGACGGAGCGTTTATACACTTTCATTATTTTCTTTTGCATAAGCTTAGCGCAAAATGATAATGATAATACCTCAATATTGTACAGATCAACTATATCCGCCATGTTTATCTCCGTTTCTTCACATTTTCGTCGTAGCTTTCAACTATATTGACTACGCTCTCCCCGACTCTCAGTGTCCACTTTGTAGCAACCAAGGAGAGCTGAAAATCCAGATTATCCGACAAGAATAGCCAAACCAATTTTTCGCTCGCCTCGCAAAAAGCAAACCGTGAAAGGCTAATGTTCAACGATGCTTTCCGTTTATATATGGGGATGCCAGCTGTGGAAATCGCTGCTTCCGTAATTCTTTCGTTTCGTAAACGTTTGCTTTTTCTTGGTTTACTTTGGACGATCCAGCTTCTTTCTGATGTTCGAGTTCAAAGCATGTCTGAAGTGTCTATCGATTTTCCAACAACAACAAAATCGATTAAAGAATGGCAATTTTCTGTATCTCCATTTTCTAAAAGTCCTCCGGCTGTAGCTATATAAAGTTATGCAAAGCTTTGGATTTCTATCTTCTTTTGTTACGTCAAATCACGTTTATCTAGTCTTTCCCGAATCAATCCAATCGATTGAAAAATGTTTTGTCCTTCTTGACCAATTTCGCTAGTTGTCAACTTTTAATCCACCATCGTGCCACCCTGTTCTTACCCAAACAACGTTCTGTTTTTAAATCTGTATCCTTTCAAGCATCTTTTTTTTTCATCCCTTTAATAAATATTTACAATCAGCACATTTTTCCTAGTGCCGTTTCTTTATCGAACCAAATAGAAATACGACTGCTGCCCTACTCTACAGTCGAATCGGTAATCCCCGCAATAAGGGATGAAAAAAACTTTCCGGATACAACACAAAGAAAAACAAAACACAGTCTGCTTCCGTACCTCGCGCAAACCGTGACCAAACATTTGCAATTTCACACGTTGCACAAATGTTGCACAATTTTCAAAATTATGTTTCCCTGTTTTCGGGGTTGTGTTTTGCCATACTCCGGGGCAGTGATGCGCCGGTCACGAACGACAAAACGAGCAACCAGCATTTCTGCTACTTCGATATGCTCGCTAATGATGAAAACCCTTTTTATTATTTTGTTTGCCTAAATGTTCTTACCCTATTGTACCTCACGTGTGTTACGGGATTTAATTCGTCTTCGTTTGTGTTTTCACGTTCATAGAATCCCCTAACGACGGTTTGCACACTGGCCGGTCCTCTGGTACCTTGTATCAAATTATCTTTGCCCAAGCTAGTTGAACCCTTTTATGCCTTCTAGTTACGCTGCAAAATAAAACGTATGATACATCCACATAAACACCCAACGTAGCAAATATAAAATCTAATTTAACAACAACAACAAAAAACATCACAATTCACCTCACACGTGTTGTCTCAAACGTAATGGCTAATGTTGAAATAAAAACGTCCGGAAAGGAAAATTAAATTCGCTTCACATTGTTCTTCCACCAGTCGAGAATGTGAGCAAAAAGTACCATGAAACATCATAAGCAAAAAGTCACGTTAAACATATTTCAAGTCTGTGCCTCATGGCGGCATATTGGGGATCCATGTTTGGCAACTTGTTCCATGCGTACGATATTTTTTGTTTTCTTGTCTGCTCCTTTCCGCCCGATATACGCCAAAGTTTTGTTACGTTGCCCGTTTGAAGTTATATTAATGTCCTAGCCATCGTCAAGCGGCACGTATAATCACGTGCACATATTTCTCCTCCCGTGGCGGTAGATTGCTTCAGCTGCATAACTTTTTGATTCCATTCCTATACGCGGGCACATCGTGGACGCCCGGCTTTTCGGATGAAGTGCAACTGTTTTTGTATGTTCGGTGGCGTTATCCTTTTTTGTATTGCTTTTCTTTGCGTTGCTCGGGCACAAGGTAAAAAGGTTTTTTTTGCTATTGTGTTCTGCGCCAATAGAAATAGGAAGGAGTGGGATGCTATTTTTATGTCCTGCTTTAGACACACAGCCGCAGCCGGTGGTGGTTTCATGAAGCAATAGGGATGGAATAAAAGTTTGATTTACGCCCGCTCGACCACACCCGCTTAACGAGGGTGTGTGAGTGGAAAAACACTCGAAAAACCGTCAACTAACACCGAGAAGTGTAAAAAGTTTAAAAAACATGTATTTTTTGTACAATGGAAACCCAATGTATGATGTTGATTTATATTTTTGCACGCGCGTTTCATTTGTTTCAGCTCAGTTCTTCCAACCTTATCATTCGCAATATCGAGTACACACTCTTAGCCCGTTTTGGGTGTGTACAATTATTGATATTAAGTACAACGCTGCTGGGCATAAATAATATAACTGATGATGATTGGCATCATGCTGAAATGGGACGGTTTTGTTTCCTGGTTAGAATAAGCACTTTTTTGCTTCGTCAGTTTTTGAGTGTCGCTGAAGTACGGTTGCATTCGTGTTGGCATTTGTCAAGTGTTCGTTCCCTTGTTCATGTGTTCATGAGGCACCGCAATACACTTCAATCAAACCCCCAGCATAGCATACCAATGGCAGCAAGAGAAAGAAGACCTTTCATCATGTTGGGTGTGCTACCGCAATTGTTGGGTCCTCTTGAATTGTTTCATTAATGCACTTGAATTTTTTGACGAATTTTAATTCCAGTTTATATTCGTACTTGATGTTACTGTTTCGAGTGTTTGGGACGTTGCGCCCCTTTTGCATGGTATGCAAAAACATTCCTAGGAAGTACCTAAAAATGTCAATGATGTGATTTTGTACACTCTAGGATCTTTACTGACCTCTTTCCTGTTCTGTATTTAGGACATCTAATGAACTTTTTACTATTGTCATGCCTTCATTAATAACTGTTGGACCAGTAATGTGTTGCTCACCGTTCTCACACCCATTCATCGAAACACTATTCCCTTATACAGATCACACACAACCAAAGGAAGCGAGCTTTCATTTCATTTCCGATGAAAATTTAACCTCAGCCGTGTACCAGTTCGGCCCATCATTGGGCCGGGTCGCCATGAACCAACGAAGCCCGGGAGGAATGTCAAACACTTCTGACCTAACGTCTGTCACTAGGTCTCATCAGAAGCTTTTCATCGGGTTGCCCTCTCCGTTTCCCAGTGGGCTGGTCATTTTGTAGGTTCTTTAAACTGACTTCCCTTCAACATCCGGTGCATTCAGTGCCCAGAGGAAGAGTGCGACGTACTGCTTGTGTGCAAAAGCCTGACTAATGAAAGAGGCACCGATTGGTTGATAGGTCGCTGCGCAATCAGAGACTGTCAATTGATTTCAATTTAAATTCGATTTCCTCATTTATTGCGCACCCGAGGGCATACAATAGCATCGGCCACGAGGACGGAATGAACGGACCACAGAAACCCATATCGGTTACCAATTTGCAGACATACGGAGGCGACACATCCTTCAAATTGTACTGCCCGAATGCCGATTAGGCTCTAGTTGCTTTAGAGTAATATCTTTTAGTCGTGAACGATAGAGTACGCCTTTTTGATGCTCGGAGCTCTCGTTAGGTGATGCAATATCTCCTGATGATATTCCACGATGATGATGTGTCTAAGGAAATCGTGGTAATTGGGTTGCTTCTCTCAGTACTGTTGACCTTGGCTTTTGGTTTGACTGAAAGGATAATACTGCCACTGGTTCTTATATTGAATTTGCTAAAAGGTTCTTGGCCAACACTTAGACGAATATTTTTGAGCGAGAAAGTCATAATTTAATTGTATTCACCCAACCCTCTCTAACTTATAGAATGATTTAGATTGTTCTGTGTCTAGATATGGTTTATGTGCTGACAATATACGACATTCCCACCTCCGAAATGCCACCAAAACATTTTCACTTATCGTTCAAGGGGAAGAGTGCTTACGTACGATATTGCATCAGAATTGCTTAGTCTTGTACATCAGGTTATCGCTTTCTTATCGTTTGTTCTTACCAACTACCATACTGAAATCTTTGTCCCTAAATTTATCCCCTCTTCGTACGGCTGTTTTAAGCCAAAGGCGGAAGTTTTGACACACGCAACAAAACCGTCGTTTTGCATGGCAGAAGTAAACATGCTTCTTATACCGGAAAGGGAAGGCCTAGCTACGATTTTACTTCCAAGATCAAAAGTTCTCATTTCAAACGATTGCTCTAACAAGTTTCTTGCTTTAGGGGAGGGGAAGGTTGGTTGACACTCACATGGATGTGTTTCAATTGTATGGCCGAATCATTTCTCTATGCTATGGGAAGCCACCGAAAATCAGCACGATGCAGTTAACTTGAGGGAGTTTTAATTTATTTTAATTTCTTCCACCCAACTTTGTTATGTCAGCTGTCTGTTGACAAGTGCTTCGCAAGGCATCAGGCAATTTCCAATGAAATGTGTAAAGAGAAGTTGATGAACGTAATGCGTAGCTGTTGAGTGCCTATCTACTTTATGCTTAAAGAAACATACGCACAGAACTACTGCAGTTGAGAAAGGTTCTACCATTCTCGCTTTTGTTTGAGTTACTTCTTACATTTTGCATCGTTCTTAGAGTGTTTCACCCTTCCAATATATTCGTCCCATTCGTTATCCGGCAGGTTTTAATGTCGACGAAGAGCCTAGAACTCTGTGTCGATTCAATATTTGCACAAGCTATTTGTAATTCGAAATTGCAAAACTCAAGTGGATCCTATCGAAACATCATCACCACACTTCCCTCTTCCTTGGATGGTGGCTTGAGTTTAAAGGGAGTTTTTCAGCGCTCTTAAATAAGGGACGACTTTCGTAAATAACGAGCCACTCGCACAGATACGGATGAAATATTCATTCTATTCAATATGCAACCGTGAAGCGAATGGTTCGAGAAAATGGTAGATTCTGAAAATGTCTGTATCAAACACTGCCCCGTATCACCTGTAACAGTCTCTCCATCACCAACTCTTTGGCCTCAATCATATCACCACAGGAAAGAAACCACAGCAACCTCAACAAAAAACCACAAAACGGTAAGCAACGAACCTTTTCTCCTTGCGGAACACACTGTATTATCCTTCAGGTTTTTGCGTGTCTGTCAGGAAGCGAGGCTGGTTCCCATTTTATCCGGTCAGTGTTTGACACTCCTTCGTTCGGAGGTGGAAAGGTGCTTTATCTGCAACTATGTTACAGCAAGTGAGCAGTGCAGCTGGGTCTGTAGTTGATGTTCTGGAGGAATAAGTAGAGAAGAAGATGCTTGTTCTGCTGTGTTGAGAATCTTGTTCGTTTTGGAAATGCTTCCGGGATGTTGTAGATATGCTCGATTATTGACTCATCCGAATCGCAACCCCAATCCGGTGCATCTGCATCTGAATGCAAATGCAAATGCTTTTCCAGTGTTGGCAGAGTTCTTGCCAAAGTTATCCAATTGTTAGTACAATGCAGCGACAAGTATAATTCGTTTATTGTATGGAAATATATTTGCAATGCAAGTATGCAGCAACCACAAACATATACTATTCAACGTTCGTCTATGGTCGATGTTAAAGGTTTTTACCTGGACTTTAAATGCAAAAAGAGAGGTTGTTAAAAGGTTGAAAAAACTTAAAATAAAGATTATCAATTAAACAATAAGTGCGAATGTGTAGATGTGAATAGGTAAGGTCATTTACCGCCATAAAGAAAAATGTCCTTTGTTATTTAGTGCCGCAGATTCAGTGGCAGAGCCAGAATCAGTTCACATTATCTATTTGTCTCTCGCCATCCCATTCCCTTCCTCCAATTATATATCAATGTTGTCGTTGCTCATTCAATTCAATTACCGTCCATTTTAATTGCTTCATCATTCTTAATTAGGTCCCGGGGCGGAACGACCTTCACCTTTCATTCCAGCGCCCTTCACTACGGAATCCCACATCAACCCAGCATCTCTAACCCAAACAAAATCCATTGCTCGAAGCGATATGCGCGGACGAGTTTGTAATCAATCATTTTATTTTCAAAGACCATTTCCAAGCGAGCGAACATTCTGACACCGTCCGATAACGAGAAGGCCGTCTTAGTTTCACTTGCCGCTGTTCTCCGTATAATGTATGCTGCTCAACCTTTTTAGGCATAAAGACAGATTTGCCTATGCATGGCTTTTAACAGACTTTGCCAACTTCCGGAAGCTTTAAGTCCGAAAATGTGCGACAATACACAAGAAAATCTTGCTTCGTGTGAAAAGGCAACTTGCGTCCACATGTACCAGTCTTTTGACTACAACGATGAGAAAGTCATGTCGGTACATTCATGCAACAAGAAACTGTTGGCACTTAGCCGGCGTACCATGTCGTAACGCAATGGGGCTGCTTTCAGACACCCGTGCAAGGAAGGATGGTATCAAATTCAAGCCGCTCATATTGGATTACCCTGTTGCAAGTAACGCTAGCGAAAATTGCCCATACTTGGTTGGAATGGTGACATTAGCTTGTGTTTTTGGGTGGGCTTCTAGACAAATGAAACTGGTTGAACGATGAGTGTGGGTTTGTGTCGCCCACACAACCCGTAACTCATCAGTTTTACGTTATGCAATAGTTAGAGCAAAAGTGAACTCCAACAGTTGCTTCTTTGTCACCTAAGGTTTAGGTTTTTACTGATTGATAAATAGCCTTAAGCTCAAGTATTGTCTAGTGCGTTGGAAAGCACAGCCTCATCATATTACGCCTCTACGCTACATCCCGTTCAACCTAGTCAGCCGATAATCGGATAGCTTTACAGCGGACTTTTCGATAAATGGCTGTTTCTCTGCGAAATTCTGAGTAACAGGTGAAATCGATAGGACCATGCTACGAGTTCGGTTCCATAAATAGCGTTCGTTAATTTTAATATGTAAACAAACTCGTTTCACCAATTCTGGAACCAGAGTTTGATGGCATTTAGGCATCCCAAAAACACCGTTTTATTTATTCAACTCTTTCGTGAATCCTGGAGCTATTTCGCGGCTCTTTTTTTCTTTGAATTAAGAAATCAACACCCGAGTGATATTTGAGAGTTATTATTGGCTGTCAATTAAAATACATATTTTCACGAATAAAAAACAAAAGTAATCATTATTCAGAAATAAGGCCTTACGTTACATTCTCTCTCATTAAACGATCACGATCAAACAGACTGAATTCTCCAATGACACGCCACTTTGTGATGTCAAAAAATAACTCTGCGATGAATGATTATTTATCGATTCCACAGAACAACACTTTGTTGTTTCCTCATTTATATATTTTTTTATTTTTTGTGCATAAATTATCCCTTTAACCCACCTACTGCAGCGTTAAAAAAAGAAAATACCCCATGCTTACCAACAGCATCCCTCTTTGGAGCAGATATGGATAACCATCAGCTATTGAAACGGCGAACGGTATTTCAAACAGCGTACGACACACGCGACCATGATCGAGTTCCAGTCACACTCAACGCTCAACAGCTACAATGCACAAAAACCGATGCACCAATGTTTTCGTACTTACCGATCCGCTCCCCCCGAGGGTTGTAAACAATTTCAGCATAATTAATTTCAGAATAACTTCCACCTCCCGGACAAAGACACATTTGGTGGTGTAGGCCATGGTGTGCGGATGCATATTTTTAAGGTATTGCAGCATTAATTTCTAGCGCCCACATGGTGTTCCCTCGATTCCCCGAAACCACAACACCCTGGCTATCTAACCGTATCGGAAACTGTTCGTTTCGCACCCGTCGAATGAGCTAAACAAAACATTAAAACCACAAAAAAGCGTGCGTGAATAAGTAATGCGATCGAATGTTTTGTGGGAGGGGGAGCCTGGGAGAACCAGAGGATAATGATGATCAAATTTAGACCCTCGTTTTTTTACGGTGCAACGGCATAAGCACATAGCCACATAAACTACTGCTTATGCTGAAAGGTTTATGCTGGAAATAAGAAGGGAATTATTTTATAGGGCTGGGGTTATAAATTTAATCGGACGTACGGCTTATTTTATCCTAATCGATTTCTTTATTTCGATAATTACAAAATAATGTGGTTGAATTGCTAGAGTTGAAGAATCTATTATTTAAAGATTATAGGGTTTTATCTTTTAATCTTGAACAACGAAATCAAATGGTTGTTGTGAAACGTGAAATATTTTATTTGGTAATCACCAAATCATGTAATTATAACCACTTTTTACCAAAACATCCTTTTATGTCATATTTTTAATATCCTTCCTCTCTTGTCCAAACCTCTTCGCTCAGTTGGTATTTAAAATATATTGTCCTCTCGCGAAAAGTTCGCTCATAAAATCTCGCACCGTGGTAAATGCAAAGATTATCAATTAAACACTCACCGAAATACTTTCCACTTATCTATCGCTTGTTCACAGTACCCGCCAGCTCATGTTAACCATCTCCCTCAAAGTAGCTTTGCGTGTAATAACTCCCCAGGGAGCACTAGAATTTGTACGGAACTACAACACTCCCATACTGAGCACCGGACACTGTGTCTGCAGTGCATGTCTGCTATTTACATTTTCCTACAACTACACCGACGTTAGCATCACGAACCGCACTCAAAACCACGGATAGTATTTTTGATGTCAATGAAACCGCCAACCAACGGATGGCTTCAGTTCCACATTTCTGCCTCGACCGTGCAATGTTTAACCTCACATCGGTTGGGCGAGTTTAAAAGCTGGTATAAGTATGGCAACATGTTCAACTAATGACTACGTACAATTGGGCTGTAGATTTTTCATTCGTACACCCCGTGAACTACTCTTCAGTCAATACTGGCCGGATTTAAAACACCCTGCTTTTATGCGGGACAGCTGCTCAACAGGCATTCAATATTCAATGAGCTAGACATGTGGATACGAACGCATTGAAACAAATCGTAATTTAAGTTATAAAAGTCTTCAACCGATTACGTGACACTCGTCGAAGTTTTTTTTTCTAACTTCGAAAGCTTGGGAAAGGGACATTCTCAGCTGACCACCTTACACAATTGACATAGTGGCAAGATGTTAAAGTGAATACGTAAAAAATAGATACAACCCGTTTCGAGTGGAATAAAAATATTAACAATAAACGACGGCTGACCTGAGCACATCTTTAAGGCAACAATCTTGGAAGCCTTTCGTTCGATGGCCGCTGTAAACCTCAAAATATGTAAGCCATAAAAATAAAATCCCCGAAACCTCAATCAATCTGTACCATCAACACACGGTGGCATGTGTGTACAGTGATGGTTGGAGAACACGAACATCTGCTCTCCGGTTTTTGTTATTGCTTCGATTTCTGTCCTTATACCCTTCCCTTTTCTTACCGGTGCATGCTCTACCGTACGGTCGACCGGTCCTGACATTACAGCTTCCAAAAATACGCTGCTAAGGTTACGGTTTTGGTACGAAATGATGAGATTCTGCTCTCCTTCTTGTCCGCTGTTCATTCGCTCTGACCGTCTTTACGTATCGAACAGTTTTTGGTTCTTATTTTGTGCTTACATTTGGTTCACCTTTGCACGCTCGTGTATCCTTTCTGGTCCCGAATGAATCTGGTTCTGGAAGTTTAAACCAGGTTGCTTTCTAGGCACCAAACAACAGCGTACGATCTCGGTCAGCAGCCGGCACACACAACAGTCACTTACACGATGGGTTTCTGTTTGAGTTGTTTTACTGTTTGTTGCTTCATTTCATGCTTGGTCAGGTCGATTACCTGCCACCGTTTTCCGTGCAGGTACTTGAGATATGGACACTGAGCGCTAAGTTTTTTTTTGTTTTCAATCCGATACATGAAAACTCCCCAGCCAGCACCGTTTGCAACTCAGTCGATATCGGGTCGGTGTACAGTCCCGATGCAAAGGAAAGGGCGAACACACAATGAGGATGCGAAAATAAAAGACAAAAAGAGCGAAAAACAGTAAAAGATGCTTGGAGCGTGTACGCACCCTATGTTTGCATCGGTTAAGTCAATCGCGGCAGCAGTTAAAGTTTCCATCGCTTCCAGCACGAAAATCGAACGACAAAGGTAGAAAAAACGTGCATGTTTTTTTTCTTTGCCATTTTAGCCCTTTGGTTGAAAACGTCCTGGTTTCAAATGTACCAATCTGCCAAAGGCCGAACTAGTACGGAGGATCCGTCGTTCTAATTGGTACCTTTGGGTGTGCGAACATTGGTCGATCTCTCGTGTTCCAAAATCTACGACGACCAGCTGCGTGTGCTTGCATTTTGGCAGAGAGGTAGCTTCTTCGTTGCTGGACGCAGGATGGTGGTTCTTTTTTTTTCTAACATCGGGAGCTCTTTCCAAACTGTCGAATGGTGGCTACTGAATGGGCGATGTTAGAGAATTTAACGAAACTATCAAACGATCACGTTACAGGCACGCAAATTCTAATCCCATAATGGGACCCACTTCAACGTTCATGCGGTCGAATCAAGGCTAGAGCCTTCGGCAGATGGTAAATGACGTATATGCGTTGGGTTTAGGTGTAGGTATAGGTCATCCCAGGTAGACAGCAGAGGATATTTGATTGAGAATGGTTGTTTGTAAGCGCAACAGATGGTAAGCGTACTGCATTTTGTTTAGCGATTTTTTTTTAAGATGCTTCTTTGATCTAATTTCAAATCAAATTTTACTATGAAGCTGTCAGCTTTAAGTTTGCATACGGATATGAGTGGTGAAAGATGCTTGCAAAAGATCTCGTTTTCATTTGTGCAGTCCATTAAACTCCCTTCAGAATTTGTCCATTTGATAAACTTTGCGCGATGAACTGCATAACAATATGGACGAAATCTTATCCCTACTTTCGAAACCACATTTCTTAAATGCCATCAGATTATTGATCCCACAAATCCTACTTTATCTGTATCGATCGATCGAACGGAATTCGGTGACTCATCACGTGAGACCCGTTCCAGACAGGAAACGTCATCCCTACCAAAACGGAACTAGCCCCTCAAACTTGCTGATCAAACTTTATCACACAACCCGAACGCTATAAGTCCTTGTGAAGATTCCCTAATTTACCGAATCCTCCTCCTCGCAATTGTTTCGTACAAGGCTTGCGTAGCGTTTCCCATCACTGTTCACTACTTCCTGCCACAGAGTGCAAACAAAAGTTTCTCGTCCATTTTACTGGCGAACTTCTGCAGTAATCAACCAGACATAAAACCGTGTAATACTCGTTTCGATTGTTCCGTTGCGCATACATTACGCTCCGTTGCACGCATCGTCTTTCAGAGATTCTTCATCCAAAAGCCTTTGCCTTTGGTTGAACCACCAACTTCTCGCATTAGTCTCGATTGTAGGAGCGATTGAATTCATTTGGGTGCACCAAATGGATAAAGTTCCTCCATTCCGGCAGCACCCTACTGGACATGATTCTTCAGATTCTCTTGTACAATATGGCAGCACGATATTCCTTATGCTTTTTCATGCTGAGAGTCTCACCTGCTCATGCACTCATATCATAATACCAGCTTACCTTTGGCTGAGTCTTAGACGGCTCGTTCCTTTTTTAAAGATCGTTTTCATGTCCTTTCAGCTGGAACGCATTTTCATTATGTACTTTCTTCCTCTCGCATGCTTCTGACACCACTCGTTCTCAGCATAGCGCCTGGTCTGGTACACAATTTTTATCATGCTTTATGCGACTCGAGCTGTAATCCTGGTTTGTCGGATTAGGAATGTAGTTTTTGGCAGTAAGGGAGTGGCGCATTAACAAAATACAAGCAAAATGTCGCTGCGCACACAATATGCCTGCCAGTGAGCGTCAAGAGGTGAAGAATTTTGATCCCCTGCACGTGTATCGTCCCATGCTATGGGTTCATTTCTTATCAATTTTTTTGACAGCCTGCCACGGTGCAAATTGATTCCGAAGTGTAAGACGGCTCGAGAGTGTAAACAGTCGGGCTACCACGCGATTGAAAGCGGATAAAGGGAAGGAATAAAATATTACACCCTCGAATGTTGGAATGAGTGCGATATATGTATCCAAACCACGATACTACTGACCGGCAGCTGCTTATCGATTGATAAAAACAGTTTCCAACCCTCAACCGCATCAGAACAACTCGACCAGCAATCGTGTTAGGGACGGGAGAAAACTCCTTGGCACGTGCTCTGTGTTTATTCGTGCCTAAAGACTTTTAAAGTAATTACTTCTTGCTGCCGGATGGTACGGAAGTGCGATTCCGAGCAACGAATTTCGTTCGTTCCCTCTTGTTAGATTTGTTGATAATCAACCCACCGAGTAACGTGGCCATACTTCCGAGCGAATGCCGGAAGAGCGAACCAATTGCGATGGGCAATAAAATCGGGGCCATCGTACGATTTGACCTCGATTGCGGCTTATCATCTAACTGTTTTGTAGGTTAGAATCTTGCGTATTCCAATCGGCCACGTTCAATTATTCATCTGTCGTGCGGAAATAGGTCTAGGGAAACTGAGATATTATGGTTCCGGCATTTGAGTACCTAATCCGTTCAGAGTCTGGCCATCCTATCGGCCATGTGACAATTGCTCTCCGATCGTCGGTGACGATTGTAGCCTTCAATGGACCGGAGGAGATGAATAATTTATAACTACCATTACGCATGTTTTCTTCCGTAGGTTCGTTTCTGATAGTACCATTTTTTTTACCCATTTTCTAGGAAGACCCAAAAATCTACGTCCTTTCTCGAATACAGCATTAAGTTTTTGTTTGAGGTTACATTTCATAACCACTACAACAATCGCGTAAAAACTGAGGGGAGGAAATATATTCTTTGTCAAATGGCACCCCACATCGAATATGGCATATTTCCAATCTAGGACCCTTGTGTGCCACATTTTTGAAAGCTCATATTACGCTCCAGTGTAGCACGGAGAATGTTAAAATTTAATAGATGATGGCACACTCGACCTGCATATGTCATCACCCTCAAACACTTGGTGCGATCTTTCTGTTCCCGACCTTTATGCTAACTGCACGCCAACAGGCACTCTGCGTCACCAGCGGACACCATGTTTGAGCCTAACAGCAGGACTTAAAATCATTTATTTGTACACCGTCGGCGTCCACCATGGTCTCTTAGCCAGCCCTCAGAAGTGAATCTGCATGTGTTTACCGTGTGCACTGTTACAGGGAGTTGTGCTCCTGTCTGGATGTGGTGTTCCCTCCGGACATCCAACTGAGTGTCATTCTCGTGCTATTTTAGTTCAATCCTAGGTACCCTAAGTTAAAACGCCAGCAAGAAAAAAATTGTTCCGGGGCGTGAATAACCGTGAATGACTAACTAATGATGGTAATGAATGAGTTGTCACAGTTGGCTTGGTCGAAAGGGACATATCTAGTACGCAAGGATAGCAACCCCTAGACTACGATTATGCTCGAAAATGTTACTGTACGCAGTGTAATATCCATCTTCTTCAAGCGTGTGAGTGTTACTGATTTCAATGGATTATTTGATTATTGTGCTAGCAAGTTGATTGTTGGGTTTGAAAATAGCGTTTACGTGTTTTACGTGTCATTTTTAATTGACAGCGATTGGTGATTCGATGTTGATAGAAGCAACTTCTTGGTTTTAAACCCAAACATTATTACAATTCATTGATCGCTACATAAGAAAAGATTTCATTTCACCAATTAACCGGATAGTCAGTGCTTGCTTCAAGGGGATAGTTCGATAGAATTGAACTCCGTCCAGCCTTTACAGGAACCTATGCGCCCGTCCGTTAAATCACCGAACTGTCACTATAGTTTATTATTGTATTAGTTGGGTACTAAAATATGGCAAATTAAATGCATGGAAATTCGAACACTTTAACTCGGTTCATAATCGCAATTATAGAGTACATCCCAAATTATATATACAATCGTTCCGTAAGTCAGCAAACTTTCATACAAATTTTGTATGTTTAGTACACGATCTATTTTTCTTTGTTCTACATACCTTTTTTAATATTATTGGAATTCGTTTGACTATTTTAACCTTACCTGCATTATAACAAAAAAAAGCAGTTACATTAAAACTATAATAAAAAATTATAATCGTTTGCCCCTTTAAGAGAGCTTAAGTTTTGAATCCACATACCAGCGAAGTCAAACATCTACTGCAAGAAATAAATTTGTTTTTTTTTATCTTCCTATCAAAACAATGCAGTCTAGAAGGTTTTTTTGGCATTATAATTTATGCACAATTTCAGCACCGTTAGTGAAACCTTTCGCTTGCGGAAACGACCTGGCCTCCAATTTCATTATATTTTAATATACTATTCTTTTCCCCTTTCTTTCAGGCTATTTTCTGCACCTTGAGTTGTCGACTTTTCCTCCTTCATGGTAAGTAACCTTTTTTCCAAAAGCAGCTCACAAAAAACCTTAACTTTAAATATTTGATTGAGAAATAAGGACATTGTTATTTCTGGAATCTAGTGCGTCTATTAAAATGAACAACAATTTTTTTCTGAACATATTTGTGGCAGCAAACTCTTCGCTTATTATAAACATATTTTCTCAGTCTCAGAAGAAGCATCTAGTATGCACATATCGATTCGATGCCATCCACTTGAAGCTAACGAATCAATTACCAAAACACTACCCAAATACCATAATGCTCTTCACACGGAAAACATGCATAATGACCACCGAGAACCGTAAGTGGTTCCTAAAGAAATATTGTTATTGCATCATTTGCGTCCTGCTATTTGCCACTTCAACCGAGGCGGAACAGTTTGGCGTAAGCAGCATACATACCGAACATTAGAAGCATTCGTGTCCACTTGAAGAATCCCTTCTGTGGTTGTGGCTACCTCTAGCCCTGCTTTAAGAAGGAGTGCACCATTTTGCACTCAACCAACAAGTGAATATCGAATTTATGCTTCGAGCACATGGTCTGATAGAGGTGCCGTGTCGTCATAGTGTGTTCGCTTCCAATCGTTGATTTTGATTGTAAAACGTCTGGGCTTACTAGCATTGGTTTTGGATTTTCAAATTGGAGCAATTTTGTTTTTCTCTCAAAATAAGTCGTTGATTTGTTTTGAGTTTCTGTTTGTCGGTTTATTTCAATTTATAAATGTTTATGATAGTAGGAATAATATTTATATATTTATATTTATGCAAGTTATTTAGCAATTTTATATTATTTATATTTCTTCTCTTTATATGTAACCGCTTTTTTGCATTCAAAATATAACGATTAGTGGCATGGTCTCTCTATTGCGACAAATGTAGAACAGATAATGATTGTTTGTGCTCCTAGCTGGACGTCACTTAAAAAAACTCCCGTACAATCATTGTTCTCGTTACTATTTCAACCTTTTACACGTTTAAAAACCCATCTAAACTCATAAAACCCTACTCACATCACACATATATAAATCGATTTTTCGAACAGTTGCTGTCGCCATTTTGCGTCACCCAGCTAGTGCAGTGTACCAGAGTGCCGCAGAGAGCTGCACGGACACACAAGAGCATTATTGCGGCTGCCAAGAGAACCTACAACAGCTCGCCTGTGAACCAAAAAAACATGGTACAGACCTGACTCTGATGCCGATGATTTCACCATTCACAGCTCACTACTTGTTCGAGATAGCGCACACACAACTACACAGCACTGCACAGATAGAGAGTGAGAGCTCGAGCGAACACCCACCAACCACCACCTCATCGCATCGTCATCCTTGCACCGTCTGCACCAAAGCAACCCCTGGTGCAGAATAGCTCGGTTGAAATTTGCGAGAGAAAACTCACCCCCTCCCAGTATCGGAATGAGCGCGAGAGCAACTGAGCATAAAACAGCATATAGCTCTCACTACGGACAAACCACGGACCACGGGTAGCACAGTTTTGACGTCTTCGCACACAACACATTCGCTCTACCTACACTGCGAAAGTTTACGTGAATTCTGCAACGCGAAGGGTGAATTTTGCTGTGGCCCGTGGTATTGACTCGTGCAAACGGGGGTGAAATTCGAACGTGTTGCCGTCCTGCTGCATCTTTCCGGTTCCGGTGAGGTGGTGGGATGTGAGGTGCACGCGATAGCAGTAAGGCGAAACAAAGCCCAGTGTGCGCTACCCGAACAATACACAGCCGCATACGACGGACTCCGGCCAGCCGGAACCGATTCTCCTCTTGTGTGCGTGTGTGCCAGGGTTGCTGCGCTGCTCATCGATTTTTTTGACTGTGTGTCCGTCGTGGTGTGTCTCTGGCCGTGTTCCCGGGACCGTAGTTTCGTCGGCGGTCGATGATTGTTTCGAAACTGGGACCCACCATGCAGGCAACCTGTTTGTTGGTGTCGTGGAATATTGCGTGCTAGCGAATGCAATTGACGGTCACTTTCGGTACTTGTGGTACACTTGTGTTTTCGGTGGCTTTGTTTTCCATGTGTGAGAGCAGATGCGTCTTTGAGTGACAATGGACTGATTAAAAGGCATTCCGTTTCACTGACGACAAAAACTGTGCAATGTGTATGAATTGATAAAAAGTGTCTTTCTTTTCTTACATACATGAGACTGACATGTCTTTCATTTTACAAACACTTATTCAATATTCTTTTTTTCGGTGCATTTCCGCTCAATTGTGTTAGTGTGGTTTGCTACGTCGATTGCATGGTGTTTCTTTTCGCATTTTTTTCTGTTCACCTTTTCGTGATGCGTGTGTGTAGTCAGCGCAATGAAAACGGAATATAATAATGCTCACTGAATGCAAATGTTCAAACAAATTCCTTAAAAAATCAGGATTAAAAGACACAATCAAATCATTTTTGGTGATCATATCTTAGAAGGGGCGGGCTGTTAACGTGTTTGCCGGCTTGAGAAATGTTCGTTTGATGAATGCCACACTATTCGGTCCTCCCGTCAGCACACTTCATTCCAGTCCAATTGCCGATGCCGGCTTCTTGCTTTCGTCGATGCAAACATAAAACGTCGCAGAGTGCTTCTGTGTATCGATGAAAGAGTGTTCCATACGGTTGTGGGCAATGTTTCCAATATTGCACACCTGTGGTGCATGCTAGCGAGAGTGCAATCGCTCCACATGCTAGTACAAGCGTGGCACCTTCTATTTATTTACTTGGGAAGACTATTTAAAGAAAACCACAGTCGAGATCACCGAACGAGCACAGCCGTATGTAAAACGTGCAAAAATTTCGACGCACACCCATTACCGCCATGACTTTGTGTGGTTGAGCTGGGAGAGCGTGAGAGAATGGTTTTGCTGCGAGACACAGCACGAGCGTATGTTGCAGAGCATGCAGTACGGTCTTCAATGGGGCCACCTAGTGCTAAATATGCAATCGACATTGATTTTTAAGATAGTTATTTCACTATTTGAAAAAAATAAAAATGTTTCGTTTCGTTTTTGGCTACATTAATTAATCAATTGTTTAGTTTCGTAATTATACAATATTGAATCAAATGTGAAAATCTAAGACTTTTTTTTAAATTATGTCAAATAAAAAATAAAATAATACTCTGAAAAAAGTGGCATTTAAACAATTCTAGTGAAAGTGAATTATAAGTAATTTAACATCATTGTTTTGATATTATTATCATAGGAAAATAATGAAAGTTCCATAGGACAATACGAAGACAACATAAAAAGCAAAAATCTGGGCAAACAGTTCAGTATCTCATTAATAACGGTACAAAACAAGGTAAACCTGACAATATAACAACACACAACGTATTGGAATATTCACCGGCTCTACTAGAATGCAAATATGTTAACTCATATATAAGAAAAAACTTGAACCTTTTTTTGTTCATTACACAATATAGTACAATGAGGGAATTAGGATTTATGTGACTAACATGTCTATTGACAATTGTTGTACTAGCGCTTGACTCTATGTTAGATGCACTTAAGAAAATTAAGTCGTATAGCCCAACATATAGTTAGAGACATTATTCATCATCAAAAAACCATACATCATAATAATCCTCAAGGCAATGAACTTCTTTTCAATCAACGGTAATATTGGTAAGAATAAGTCACTTAAAATTTACCAAGCTTTAAAGCACACGTTCAACCCTTGCATAAGAAACCAGCTTCTGGCGCTTGCTTTTCTGACACACAACCGTCTAATTCATATTTATCATCTTGGCTTAGCCATTAAATATGAGTTATCACGTTGAGCGTACTGAAACAAACAAGACTGTGACGATAGATAAATATCGTGAACCGTGGTCGTTGATGCACTGGAAGCACTCTAAAATAACACCATAGTAACGTCTTTATGCAACATGCTTATTGGAACCAACGATTTACCCGAGAGACGAGCGCGAAATTTCATTTTTCATACGGATACTATTTTAAGACCCTTTCTCCCGTCCAAAGAGCGGCAGTGAGGTCGAGTGCAGCACACGATACTGGAACGCCAACAACACTTGGCAGACATTCGAGAATTAATGGCCTCTTTAGAATCGTGTGACATGCGAAACGCCAAATTCACCCAAGGATCACAACCAGAACGTTTCTTAACTTATCAGAAAACGCAGAGTTCAGTCCTTCGCTTAAGTAAGTCCTGCCATGTGCTTGAATGGGTACGGTGGTATTTTGAGTTGAAAATTCATCAGTTAGAAAAGCTTTTAGGAAAGACGGACGTGTTGGACTTCGCTATCGCATGAAAACATACTACGAAGAAAAAGGATAGCTTCCTTTTTGGTGGTACTTTTGTACATGCAGATGAAGACCATAGAATTGTCAAAGTCTTTATAAATGATAGACGAAAGTATAGCTATCAGTGATTTTTTTTTTTCAAACCTTCGGACTTTATGAATAAATCTGCCTTAAAGTATGGTAGAGGTACAGCAAAAGTCTTCCACATAGGAATGATTTGAGTTGTTAAACGAAAAGTTAAATAGTTTGGCACAATGATTTGCTTATTTTTCCTCCATTCACATTTTCAATGAGTATTTTCTTTCCTTTTCTCACCGCAAAACATTTCCCTTCTTCCTTTATATGGAAAATGTCAATCGTTCCTGTTGTGCGAACATTTCCGTTTCACGGTTGCGATGACAATTGGTGCGTGCCAATGACACCTAAATTAAAGTTTCCCAACTAGTTCGAATGGACGACCCGCGAATCTGTACATATCGACGCAGCAAGCTAGGTCGAAGACGTTCGGGAAAGACTCCGCAAACCACAAACGAGAAATTGAAATAAGAAACTTCGCCTCGAAACCAAAACCGCTTCTGCAACCATAGAGCTTGGGCTGTGTGCGTTTCGTACGTGTGCAGTAGAACAAACAAAAAATAATTGAACTCAAATCGATCGATCTTCTGTATCGCCGCACATCAGGACGAAACACAAGTTGTGGAAAACTGAATTGGAAAGACTACATGCGGTGAAGGTAATCTAACTTTGTTCGAGAGTTAGAGGATAACTATTTGCCGTCCTTAGCTGGTTTGGAGAAGGCCAAAGAAAAGAAAATTGGGAACGGTTTTATTTGTTATTGATTGGATTTTTGAAGGGGAATCATTTGATTTCCTGCTGAACTTTAATGTTTTATGAAGGGGAGAAGTTGATGCGTTATACAGGTTTAGTGTTCGTAAGGTTTGTCGAAGGAGGCAAATTCCATTCAAGCCTAGAGGCTCTTCGCACTTAACTGCGAAATCTAATTAAATTTCCCATAATTATTTAACCTAGTTTGATTTTGTTGTGCCAGGGCTAGAAAAAAGTTGTGGTTAATTTCTAACGCAAGATTACTAAGAAAAATTCTCTGCAATCATTAGCTAACTGATTGACGGATTTTTGGATTTTCCTTTGGCTGCACAGCACAGGGATCTAGGATAGAGAGGAAGAAAACAACAAAATCGACCAACATTTTCATTAGCTACCCCATTTCATTGCATACATTGGCCCGCTCGTAGTTAAACTTTATGCGAAAGCCTTGTTGTGGCCAGGGTTTTGGAGGGTAAGATTTATAGAATTACTCATCCAATGCAAGCCGCCCTTACGAGCGGGCTCCCTAGTGAATAGAGCCGGCCAATGCAACGTCGACTGAAACCATAGCCCGGAACTAGCGTCTTCAAATGAACCGGAAAAGAAT
>KB701881.1:0-23580 GCA_000349165.1 Anopheles christyi | reverse complement strand
CTGCCTCCGTGGTAAGTGGCCGATCTTCTGCTCGGCTGCCGTGCTGATGGCTCGTTCCACCATACGCCAGTGGTCTGTGAGGGGCATTATGGCGATGTCGTTGTCATCCGGCAGTTTTCCCCGAGCGCTGTCGCGTACCCCTCCGCCACATCAGCACGTTTCAGCCGGTTTATGTTAAGCCTTGGGGTGGGCTGGCTCCGTAGGTTGTTCGCCACGGAGAGTTTTTGGCGCAGCTTAACCATAACCAAGATAAGCAATACGGCCTATCATGGCCGTTCTTCATGAATAAAGAAAAAACCATAACCAAGAAATGGTCCGAGTCGACGTTTGCGCCTCTGTATGTCTTAACGTCGATGATATCCGAGAAGTGCCTTCCGTCGATGCCTCCTTTAAATGCCTCCTCCCGTCCGACCTGAGCATTAAGGTCTCCGATGATGATCTTAACGTCGTGTTGTGGGCAGCGGTCATACTCCCTTTCCAGCTGCGTATAAAAGAGTTCCTTTTCATCATCGTTGCTCCCAAGGTGCGGACTATGCACATTTATAATGCTCAGGTTGAAGAATCTGCCACGGATCCTCAACCTGCACATCCGTTCATTGACCGGCCACCAACCGATCACCGAGCTCCCGCGTCTCTCCACCGCTCTGGTAGATTGTGCAGTTGCTGCGATACTGGCGCCATGTACGACATGCTGACATGGCCAGTTTGCCAACCGTTCTACAGGATGCTCGGTCCTAGGATGCTTCCCTCCATCATCTTCTGCAAACGACTTCCGACAGGTCCTTCTCGACCTGATACAGCCACCGAGCTCGTTGCGCAAAGCTGAAAGCGGCGATCAGCCGATCGACTGGCAGCGCATGACAGTAGATCGCTCGTCATTGGATGCCACCACATGACACCTTAGTTTTGCTTAGAAATAAATTAGATGTATAAGCAGTTTGAATTAAGACTCACAAGGTGTAAGACGCGTAGGAAATACAAAAGAAATTGTTTGAAATCCAGCATGAAAGAGTGATTTACATTATTATATCTCACATTTCGTATGGGTATCTGGCTCTCAGTAGACTGTGGAGTCCGTAGTAGGCACGCTACCCCTGAACAATGCGCCTCCGGATTTCGCTGCTGATGTCGTTATCCAAAGTAACGACAGTCCCAAGATAGCATAACTATCCACCACCTCTAGTCAACGTGCGTCAGATTTCGGTGTCTAAGTCCGTGTTTCGCATTACACTTTGCGCCATCAATGCATATGGTATTGTTGCCGATGGTATTACTGCCGTTGCTGCTGCTGCTGCTATCCTGTTCTGCTTCCTGCGCTACCCTCTCCTGTCTCTGTTCCGTTCAGGTGTTCTTCGAAGTAGCACTTCCGGAGGAACCTTTCGATCACCTTCCGCAGTAGTGCCGTGAGCACAATATCCCAACGCACCCCCAGTTCATTGAATTAAATGCGGCCAACGAAAGCATAGATCGGAACAAACTGTAACAGCATCTTGCAGTGGAACCGTTTTACTGAGAAACTGATCCGGCTGTTGGAAGCCAACATAAAGGGGGACCGTTCAAGATAGTATTGAACATGCTGTTGGACTCGTTTTAATCTCACCGGGCCTGCAAGGTGACCGGGGCACAATTCATTACCGGCCTCTCGGCGTCTCTGATGACCAATGCGTTAAAGACAAAATACCTGCTTGCGGCACATGTCGTGAAAAGCCCCTATTCGGAAGCTGCGTATCAGCTGAAGGTGACAACCTCGATGACGAGTAGGCGGTTTTGAAACCTACAACATTAGTGCGAAATCCTGGAGCACGTTGTCTAGGGAAATCGTGCCTACTGCGGGTTCCACAGTCTACTAAAATCCAGACACCTTTAACCAAGAACGAAATGTGAGATATATCGCACATTGATACGCCTGGATGTTCTTTACGGGCATGTATACAGAGAATACAAACGGTCTATGCGTTTTTGTGCGGCACATCCTCAAAACTTGGAGGTCTAGATGTCTAGATGCGTAGCATGTACAATGAGCTTAGTGAACTGTACTGCGAACCGGACATCCTGCCAGTGGAGAAGCACAGCAGGATACGCTACGTAATGTGTGGAGGATGTCGGTGTACCGAATGCGGGCCACCAAACAAGAAGAAAATAAAGAAGTTATAAAAAAAATCCAAAATACAAACGCTCCAAAATATTCGTACGAATAAATTAGTCATAAGTCACATAGCCGAAACATTAGAAAAGATTTGAACCCATTATCAATATAGATTGAAGTTGAAAGAGGGGATTTTTTTAATTTTCATATTCACATTGAGCCATGCACCACAAATTGTAAGCTTTCAAAGGTGCTGTCTGTAACCGTCAATTCGAACGAATCACATGAAGCGTTTTTTAAGCGTTTCATCAACCGTTCTTCCGTTGGCACAGTTTGTTTTTGTGATGACATTTGTAGAATGTAAACAGTACGAGTCCTATAGCTTCCAAATGGATCCCCGATCACGCTCATTTTCAACGATCTGCAGATTTTGTATGTGTCGGGATATGAATAAATTGATACCATTATCGATACTAACCGAAAAGACACTTACCATTCAGGATATAGAACTGTTTACCGGTATACAGGTAAGAATACGAATCTACACAGCATCCCTAGTACCAGCCGGTTTGTAACCTACTATTGATCATTCGATCTTTGCAGAATCTAAACGATCAAACTTACCCTTATGTGGTGTGTGAAGATTGCGTCAATACTGTGAATAAGTTTGCTGCCTTTCGTACCATCTGTTCCAAAACTGATGCTTTCTTTCGCGAGCTCTATCTCGAGGAACCTGTACAAAATAGCGAAACTGAAACAAATAATGAAGGCGTCTATTTTGTTGCTCAAACGGAGGTACAGCGTACGGGCAGTGAGAGTGAGCTTGAAGAAAGCGAAGTACCACTAAGCCAACTTCCCCCTGCCGCAGAAGAAAAGCAAAACGTGGCAGATGAAACTTGCAAGAAACTGTGCGACATCTGTGGTGCCTTTGTATCGGAGCTCAATGGGCACCGGCGTGTCCACACAAAGGAAGCTCCGTACGCCTGCACCTACTGTAACATTAAGATGACGCACAAGTCCAATCTGTTGCGCCACATCGACTCGGTACACCTGAAGCGAATCATCAAACGTTGTGAACAGTGCGATAAAGGATTCACCAGCTACTTTTCCTACGGTTCACACATGGTACGTTCGGTGGAAGGTTTCTTCGTTTACAATCTATGCACAATTAACCAAGCGTTGCTCTTTTGCTCTTGTTTTTGGATTCAGCGTTCTCATCACGCGACGGAAAAGAAATACGAGTGTAAAACGTGCGGCAAAAAATTCAATCACCATAGCAGCCTATGGCTCCACAACATTCGTACCCACATCGACGAAAGAAAGTACAAATGCTCTACATGTGGCCTTCCTTGGAAGACAAAGTAGGTTTGCTCAATGGAGTAAGGAATCTTTAAAATAGTTCAAATCTAGTATTGTTTCAATGTTTCTACCCGCTCCTTCTGACAGGGAGTCGCTGAAAACGCATGAAAGATCTCACTCATCGGAACAGCCTTACGCGTGCAACCATTGCACGAAGCGATTCAAAACCCGATACGGGTGGAAATCACACGAGCTAACACACACTGGCATCGTGTTTAGTTGTCAGCTCTGCGATAAAACCTTCCGCTACAAAACCCTCATCAACGCACACATCAGGAAGGCACACCCGGAAACTAGCGAAGGCAGTTAATGGTGTAAGTAGCACGCTACTCTCTATTAATTGGACACTTATAAGAATTGTACAAATTAAGTGACAGCTAAGGATTAACAAGCCCAAACGATACCACACACAATTTATTTCTCCGTTTCGAGGTAGTAGCTTCTATGTGCTCTTAGGCTTTGGCCTCTGCGCTATGCTTGTTCTGTACCGAAACGTGCGCTTACACCCGAACTCTACAAGAAAAATAGGGCAGTCTTGATCCCCATGTAAGCGGTGGCGAAGTAGGCGATAGCCCACGACAGACCACGGGCCGGCTGGGGAATGACAACTACCGCGTACACGAGCGTATGTACAATGCGGGCGATGGCGACCGCACGGAACAAGTTGATCGCAATGAACGGTTCCGGGTTGGTCAGCATGTACAGCAGCCCGATGGCAAAGAAGGGCAGAATGTTCTCCAGATCGTTGCGATGGGCACGACGTACACGCTCCACGTCCGGATCGTCGAATTTGGGCTGTACACCCTTCTTGTTGGGCTGAATATCCTCTGGATTAGCGAATACCTGCAATGAAAATCGAGAAATGGAGCGCATCAGAAATGTTAAAAAATACGTTTAAACCCCAAAAACAAGCGTTCAAGGTCAGTTGCCATTTAACGAAGACGACGATTTATACGATACGTGCAAGTCATGCTGACTCGTAAACGTTCCAAGCATACCGCTTCTAATGCTCGGCGTATGACGAGATACGTGCATGATGGAAGGGGTATTTTTAATGTATTAGTTCTATCCCTGATCATCACATAGCAATTTGAAAGTCATGTCGCGTATGTTTTGCTTTGCTTGCGTTAAATCCCCTTCCGTCTGTAATCATCGGTGCGAGATAGATAGAAGTATAGATAACGTTTAAAAAATGAACAAGTGTAAGCAAACCACGTAACTTTGCCTTCAACTGTTCGCTGTTACATCGGGTCCTGTTAAAACATTAAAATTTCAAACAAATTTTTTAAATAGTTTTTTTTTTATGGTCTTCCGGAAAACTAATGTTCCAAGAAAATGTACGTGGTTCTTGAAAAACATCGCACATCATTCAGTATTAGATGTACACAAGAAGAGGTAAAATTATGGTCACGGCAGCACGGAAGGCAATACAAAATCAACGCCGCCCCAACCTGTTCAGGCCTTTCAATAGGCTCCCAATATTTTACTATAACCAATCTTTTTTTTTACTTTACGATAACTGATGGTTTCCTATAATTAATCCACCTTTCATTATCAACCGACTTATCTGGCCACCCATGAGGGACATTCCACGACGTTGTGGAGCTTTATCAAAACCACACAGTCACACTCGTACTCGCACACATACCCGTACAAACACTCTCAACGAATGCGCGAATATGCGAACTACACTTAATCAATAACCGGCATATCAAATCCCTTTCCGTTGCGTAATCAGCGAGATGTTCGGTAAATTTTCTGGACTCTCCATTTTTGTATCCCTTACCTTCTTGCGGAAACGTTGGCGGCCAGTCAGCATAGACATGGCAAGCATCTTCACCACCAGTACAGCCGTCCAGAAGATGTACGTCCGGAATACATCATCATTGATGTTCTGCAGCAGGCTCGTCATGTTGATTGCGGAATTTTATTGTTACTGGGTTGGTTGTTGAAAGCGGTCCTGTCGGTCAAACACTATTTAGGAAGTTTAATTATAATCCAAGTACGTCGTGCTGCTATGTTATCGCAAAAGGCACCTACCTCAACAATACGCTGCCTTCCTTTGCGCCGGTGCAATTGCAAATGAGAGAATGTTGCCGCCCCGGTTGAATGTCAAGTTCGGTTTCGGCGTGTGCGAGGGCTCTGCACGGGAAGTATGGAAGCACGGGGCGTGTAATTTAATTCGTCGCTCACAACTACAGCTTGGCCGTTTACCGTCGGCTGTTCACGCACACACTGCTCTGTCCGACCGGCAAACACGCGTTGCGTTGGTAAAAAGTGAATTTTGTTTATCATTTTACGTCATCCAGTTGATGTTGTTTGCTTCGCGATGGAGAGCTTTTTTTCTCGCTCGATCTTTCGGCGTGGTTTCATGCAACCAGCCGTGATATGACTCTGCATTATGTGTTAGTGTTTTATGAATAATATTTCTTTGCTCTTTATTTGCTATTTACTGTAGGCTTTGGTTTGTTTCGTTGAACACTCAACCTGGAAAACCTGGAAAACCTGGAGTCGGCCTTGAATGTAATTTTGTCCGGGAAAAAATCTGGAAAACCAGAAATTTCGCAAAAAATCCGGGATTTTTTTTCATATTTTAAATTTTTAATATAATCTCTTTAACATCATATCATACACATTATTTCTACCTATCATTCGCGCTTGGGCATTACTTGCGCTGGTCGAAATTGGGGTTTCTGCGAATTTCGGGTATGGTGTGCGTGTAAGTTCTACCTAGTCCACGTCTTTTTGAACACGTTAAGCTGCCTTTTTGTTTAGTCTCGTGGTGTTCTCTCCCACCCCCCACCCCCCTACCCATTCCCGAGAATCGAAGAATAAACCGTACTGAGAGTACAGCCGTGGTCGTCGTGGAATGGGATGGTAAAACATAAAAAAACTATCACCAAATTCGTTGGGCAAAGCAAACAGCAAGAACCCAGATTTTGACTTGAAATTTTAGGAGTGACTAGACAAACTTGTTTTCCTTCCGTTTTCAAAAATATCGGATTTTTATAGGGAGTTTTTTTTCCTTCATTCTATAATCACCAGGGTCGATACAGTGTTTATAGAAGTAAGGGTGTAAATTTTGTAATAGATATGACGGTTCTACTATACATTACTTTCATGCAGTTTTGTACTACCTAACTGGCTATAAGTAGCTGAAAACCATTACGAAAAATGTTGTTGATATAATACTGTGACTATGAAGTATCGCGTAAGGCCCATGGACCTGCCAGTGGAATATTGGAATATTTCCGTGGGCCGGTGGCAGGCCCCTACCAGGGTCGATAAGCCATGGGATATAAATAAAGTCTATAAATTTACAAACCGTTGTTAAATCAATTCAATTAATCTAATCTCCAAATTAAAGTCTATTCGCATTTACTGAAACAAAGTTTGGTTTGTTTTAAAAAGAAGATAGTTTGTTTTTATTGTAAAACTATTTTCGGACGGAAAGTTAAGCAAACGATCGTGAGCATGATGTCCTAAATTTACCTTAACTTAAACGCAACAAATTTTGTGACTTCCTACATTAAGAACAATAGTATTACAAGCGTTACAGTATGGCGACATGGTTAAGTAATCGAGGGCTTAATGATTTATGTCTTAGCTTTGCTACCCTTTCTTTCTTATCACTATCAATCACTATCAAGCGAAGTGCTAAAATACTACGATTCGTCTACTTCCTATGTCTCCTGTGCGATTCCTGCGATTCGTGCGTGTCTGAGGGATGTTTATTTGGCCAGGCAGAATGAATGGTTGCGGTAACGCGGTTGCCGTTTCACGCCACACCGTTCGGGGCGCGTCTGGCTTAGTCGGTGCAGTAAGGTTAAGTCGAGTCTGCTGGGTGTGGGCATTAATCTTCTACACGTAACACGGTTGCGCCAAAATGGAAACGCCATCTATTGGAACGCCTTACCTTTAAAAATACTTTACTTCACACAACAATTCCCGCACGCTCGTAGGTGGTTGCTGGTGCGTATAGCATGCCTAAAACCACCTTTCCCTCTTCGGCGGGGACCAATGCTTGAATATGCGTCGGTCATACCCTTTCAAAGGGTGGCTTTAATTCCGTACAGATGCACATGCAATACGAAGGGCTCACTGTTGTGTCCGTTTAAAAGATGAGATTATCAAACCACTGCCACCGCTTGCTCTGCTTCTCGTCCACGACGTACGATAAGCATTTGCCTTTGCTTCTGCGAAAGAAAAAAAGATTGGGCGATAGAGAAAAAAAGAGGTAAGTTTTTATGTTTCGGAATGATATCTCACTCCCCGCCCATATGCTACAACACAGTTGGTCACTCCCCCAACATGTAGTACCTTCTGGTGCAGTTAAGCTTGGGATGCTCGTAGCGGAAGCATTGCGGTTTGAGCAGGTTGAAGTACGTGTAGCCGATCTGGCGTGAAACGAGCGTGTTGGCGTTCTTCAGACAGTTGAAAAATTGTTTATCACAGTCGCAGTGAGATCTGCCGATGAAGGAAACAATTATAGAAGAAACAGAACAAAAACATAAAATGAAATTAAACGATCATTGATTGCTCCAGCTCGCAAACACATTAAACAATGCCGGGGATTGGCATTGGCAACGGTCGGAATAGATACACTGGTTGAGATATATATTTTTGAGGGTCGGATACTTTCGATTGTTGCCGTTGCCGAACGGGTATGCCAATATCCGGCCAGTTTTTCAATTCGTTGCGGTTGGAAGAGTTGGAATGCGTAAAAAAAAATTCATATATATTTAGCTCCAAGTTCTGATGAAATGTGGCGGAATTTGGTTTCTGCCTTTGCATTGGCATTGGGCATTGTTTACAACATTGATTCCATAAATTCGATTCAAAAGCTCCTAACAATTGTGTAAAAAGAGAACAATTGCATTGAAATAAATTATTTCAGGGCATAGTAGGACAACTTGTAAGGCAGTAAGACCACCACCATGGGGCATTCTCGCAACTGACAAAGCTTTACCCCTAGAAGGCCAAGAAGTCATGAGTCCAAAGAAAAAAAGAACCTTAAGAATTTTCCATTTTGCTTCATCAGCGGTGATGGTTTGATGGTCGAGTTCGTTTTGATTGCCCTTGGGACGTTGAAACATAAGTCACCGTATAAAAAGTGCACCACCAACCTTCAACACTGACACATCAGAAGGGGATGCTCTTGAAATTAATTAGGACCAAGCTGAACATAGCATCAGAATTGGAAATTTGACGTAGAAATTTGAAATCACCAGAGCATGTACCAATCTCGGCTGTAAAATCTACAATCTCTTATACCGTCGTAGTCATCCAAAATTGGGCGATTCTGAAAAGCTGAGTCAGCTGAGACGGAACATGAACCGGCCAGAATATTTGCTAATGAGGTGCATACGTACCGCGTAAAGTAGCCATTGTTCTTCAGCCGATTAAACTGCTCGCCGGCAGCAATAGTGATGGGACAGAGATCGTGCGCCCGGCAGCAGCTGTCGGTCAGATAGAAGAACCCAATATCGTTCTCGCTCTTTGCCTGATTGCCGTCACCACACCACACCGTCCCCGGGTAGATGGCTTTGACCTTGTGCTTGAACGTGTTGAACAGTGTGCTGATCGTGCCGGTGCCACCGCCCGAACTCGAGGCGGGAGTTTTGCCAGCACCACCTGCCACACTGCCACCTCCGGTCTGCTGTCCTGACGGACCACCGGGCACTAGCGACCCTTCGCTGACCGCAACAACATCTTCCGGGGCCGGTTGCAGCTGGCCATCGTTCAGCTGGGCCGGTATGTTACGCAGACCCTTGGCTGTGTTGACAAAGTGTGGCCGAAAGCGGTGCGGTATGATGCGCTGTATGTGCGAGGTTAGACCGGATGAGGAGCTGCTGGTGCTGCTGCTGCTGCCACCACTACCGCCGCCCTTGCTTTGGTACGCTTCGATGTACTGGTAGACGCCAAATCGCTGCAGCATGCCGCGAAAGAATTCTGAAACACGTGACAAAGACGGTGCTGCCGCCATCACTACCGGCTCGTCTGCATGAATGGGGTGCGGTTGTGTGTGTGTGGGTGTGCATTTTATTGGGTTCGTGCATTATCCTACCAAAGTGTAAAGTAGAAGAGAAAGTTGGTTGTTGAATCGGTGTCAGAGGTGGTGAGGATTAGAGACATCGGAAGACTATTTTAACAACTTACCAAACGCATTTAAGACATCCAGCGGTGCAACGGAAGGATCGTGTGGATGTGTGAAGGAAACAAGTTTGACGGTGACGAGAGAGGGAGAGAGAGAAAGGATAGATAAGTGCGTATATGATGCAAACCACGTCCAGAAGAATAGTGAAGGATAGATTAGACATTGGCATTAGACACATTGGAGTAATGACCTCAAAATATCATGATCTAGTCTGAGCTATTCGAAAGTTTCTGTCGTTCACCGTAACCAGGCTTTGCTGTGGACCGAGCAAATTTGTACAGAGCACCATCCTTGAGTGTAATAGAAGATTTTTTTTAAATAAATTTCTAATGAAACCTTGAGAAATCCAACGGCAACCCCCGTACAAGAGCGTAACCTCGTGTGCGCTGTTAGCTTTGCTTAAGACGCAAAGCTCTCTAGTGCTCGCGGAAGCACCAGGGTGTCACCTTGTTTTCGCGCTGCTCAAATAGCTGGTTCCGTACCCCACCGGTGGAGGAAAAGAGGTGAAAGGGGAAAGGGGAGGATAGACAACCCAGTTCTAATTCCAGTGAAAGGCCAGATAATTAAGGGTACTGCTGTTTGCTACCGGTCACCTACATCGGACACCGTTGCGAGCTCGGACGTCACGAGCCGTTGAGCGTGTACCCCACCTCCCCACCCCCGCCCCTTCTTTAGTGCTATATGGAGCGCGCGCGCACGATGCTCCGATGCAAGCAGCGCGACGCCTTCACCCGCCTTGCTTTCAAACCCGTTCAAGTGCAACGGCCATTCTGCAACGCTAATAATGCTCGGATCGAAGCTGGCTAGAGTGTATTATGTGCCAGGTGCCATGCTTTGTTCGATTTGATCAATTGTGTTTGCATGCTTCAATGGGGGCCGGCCGGCCGGAATCGGGTGGACAGCGGTGTATTATGCCAGCGGGCGGCATCCATAAGCTGTTGAGAAAACAACACCGTAACAACAACAACATCAACAACAACCCCCCTTTTGTTGTGTGTCCAGCAAAAAGAAAAGTAGTAGTAGAGCTTACCTTGCGACTGGAGGGCCGCCGCTGTCGGGTAGTAGCTTGCCGTGTCGTCACCCAGCTCTCCCTCATGCTGGAAGATGCTGGTAGTGTCCACCGGTGTGCGCTGGAATGTTATAAGCGAACAAAAAAAAAAAAAGGGTAAGCTTATTGTGGGAGAAAGGGATGGAAGGCCAGGGTTCTAGACATTGCTGCTCGATGATAAGGTTAGAGCTTTTGTTGAGTTGAGCAAATGTCACATTCTCGTTTGATAATGCTAATGTGCACGTGGAGCGCATAGAAAAAAGGTGACACTGGTTTAATCAGGATTTACAGGTTACTATCAGCGACTACATAAGGTATGATCAATCGGTTTAACGAGCGTAATCAAAGACGAGTCTGTGCTGTGTGCATGAGGTGGGTGAGGTGGTTCCTAGGATTCTTCATCGTGTTTTAAGATCACATACATAAGCCTAAAGGTGGCTGTAGCGCTCAATATGCGGGAATCCATTGGACAAAGATCAATCAATCATACTGCACTGGAGATTACTCATCTCTGATGTATGGGATATTTGTTTCACTACTTAGAGCACTTGCACTATCCCATCCTTCTGCAAATGTTCACTTTGTGGATCTTGGTTTTTTGAATTCCAACAAAATCTGTGAATGACTAGCACCCAATATCTCTCTTTGTCAACTTACCGAGATGTGTTCACTGCTGCTTTGCTTCCGGTAGCCACCGTCATCCCTGTACCTGCTCGTACTACTACCAAAGCGGCCCGAATCGTACGGTTTCACCTCGATCACTTCGTACGGATCGGGACTCAAATCTGATCCACCTTCCACCAGGCGCACTAGCTCGCCACCAGCATCATACCGATCCGTAGTCTCACCATCCTCCTCGCTCCAGTGCACCGGATACAGGCTAAACTCACCACTGTCCAGCCTCTCGCCGAACGCCAGGAACCGTGCATCCCGCGACCCGGTGCTCGCTTCCGCCGAAGAATCGTTCACGGGAAGCCGCGAGCCGCTGACAACGAACGGCACCGTCATCAAGCACAACAGTCGGCGCAGGGACGTGGAAACCTTAGCGCACATCGCGATCGACTCGAGGATCTCTAGCAGCAGCACCAGCATCCAGCACCTTTACCGTCGACTGTTGGGACGGAAAAACGCGGCAGCAACACAACAAAACACAACACCACAGTACGCTCGGGAGGGATCGAGGCGCTTTATTCTCATTCTCGCGCGTGCTCGCGTTCCTTAAGGTGTGCAGCACCACCGTGGGGTGGTGGGAGGTAGTGCGTTTGGGGTGAAAGGATGTGGAGAAGAGGGCTGCTTAATTGCAGTGCGCTCGCTATACACATAAACACACACACACACACACACCGAGCCCAAGCGATTCTGCTAGAATAAGATCACTCGGTGTCTTTTTTTTTATTTCCGTACTTCTGTTCAAAATTGTGGCGGTTGCAGAGGCTTGCCAGAGCTCGACGCGAACCCAATGAAGGCTGCACGAGTGTACGCTTCGGATTACCGAGGGATTTCTTTCATTCGCGAAGATATCTTGCCATCCCAATGTTGGGATTGGGCTGGCATTCAACACACACGCACAACAACACACACACTAGTACACGGTGCACCCGGAAGTGAAGGTCGTCCTCGAAGACGACGGGTAACACACTTTCCCCGGACACTACAACCCCCCCGTTTCTGGAGAGGTCGTCACCATACTACAGCTTCTAGGTTGATTGTGCGTCGTTGCAACTGTGTCGTCCACTTTGCTGTCGCAAGCATGTAAGCTGGTTGGTTTTGTTGTTGTTTGGTAGATTGGTGGTCTTGACTGTTGGAAGCCCTGAATTCGCGGCACCGGCGAAGGTGGACCGTCATCAAGCTTCCTCCTGACCCAGCTGTTTGGGCATCTTGACTAAGGACTGCCTGTGCGCTCCACTCAGCTTAGCCAAACTGTTGCACTGCGTTCTGACCGAGGCAAACTACCGAACTGACGGCGATCGCTACGGCAAAGCCACCACAACACGGTTGCCTTGAGCAGTTACCAAAAAAATAAAATCGACACACAAACACCCCGTAACTGACCACAGCGTGTGCTCCGGAGCGTGTGCGATGGTGTGAAAAGTGTACGCCTGAGTGGAAAAACCTTTTGCATTTTCGGTGGAAAGGCTGTGTGTCCACACACAGACACACACACACACACGCACAGAGGTAACCCTTACGCACAGGAGTCGCACGCTTGTATGACCTACTGTGTGGTACAGCTCCACTAGTGTGACGTGTGGGTGAGGTTAGGGATCCACGGCGACCATCACTTCCGGAGATGGGCAGCCCTATCCGAAGGATGGGCCTAGTTGCGCGATGTTACATTACACACATATTTTATGTTTCGCTTTCCTTGCGTGACAGTCTGCGGCCAGACGCGGCGTAACTTTGCTGTCTGTAGCGTGCTCCCCTAACCTGCGATCGGAGTGACAGTTGCGTGCCGGCCAAAAGCAAAACAAAACATCCTGGCTGCGTGTCTGTATCTTGAGCTGGGCAGAAAGAAAGAATAGGCCATCGTTTTTTTTTTTTGTTTGGCTAATTGGTACGCCTCTGATGCTCTCACTTTCATCCCTTCCCGGAAGCAACTGGTGCGATGCAGACTACTTTTGCAATGGAGAAGCGCCAATCGATTGCCTTTCCCTTGTTAGGCTGCAGTTCTTAATGGTTTTAAGAGGTGTTAGTGGTGGTTAGATAAAAAATAGGTTAAAATACAAAGTGCCATGTGTACGTGCTCAGGTATGCGAGCATGAAGCAGCAGCTATTTCTCCCAACGGTCAGCACATGAATAATTTAAATTTTGCTCGAAAAACATGTGTTGTGATTGCATACTGTTAGGCGTTTTCGATGTGCGAATTGAAGCTTTTGGTTGTGTGCTACGTTGTGATAGTCGTTAGATTTTCTATTACAGATTTAGTGTTAAACGTGTTTATTATTATTAATTAATTTTGTCTTCCTCTTGGCGTAAACAATCTAGGCAGTAATAGACTTAATAGACTTCGCTAAGTATTTTAAAGTGATTTAATTGGTTTGTAGAAACTCCCTTTTTAATTTTACTGCTTTGATAATATTGAAAGTGATACAAAATGTTTAACTCGGTTGAAAATACTACGCAACATCAGTTGGGCACTGTAATTTAATCGCTGAATAAAACCAGCGTTACTAAAGGTTATGCAATTCAGCATAGTAGCTATTCCATCCCACCAGGTGTGTACGTTTCCGTATTAAATCGGTTGGACCAAAGTTCTCGAGATCGTCTGGAGCGCGGCCAAAAACCGAATTGTCATCGCCGGTGTCGTCGACAGCGATAATGATACCAGTGTGACCTGTTGCGTAGATGGTTTACCAGTGCTCCACATTTTTCCATTTTCCCGGCAACGATAAGCGAATCGGAAGGAGCTTAGGGACGGATAACGTTTCCTATCCCGCCCCACGACGTCTCAAGGGTTAAAGGTTTATTTTGGGCAGCCAAGCCTTTGTCACTGGTTGACTGCGTGGGTGAAAAAAGCAGGCCGATAACGAACTTTGTGTTGGAGTAGGGGGCTACGTACAAGGGTCGCGTTTAGTACGCAAGTGTTACTAACGTTTGAGTAAGCAAACCCAATCGATTGAGTGGTAGGGATAGTGCACTGTGTATACAAGATCGAGTCGGCAGAGTGTGGATCATGCTTAGAATAGAATTTAAATGAACTCATTAAATTTATGTTTTATTTGTGAGAAAATCTCAGTCCAAGTTGCTTTCGAAATATTTCCATTGGTACTATCAAAATGAATTGATTGATTGATATTTGTAATATTGTTGATGCATGGGAAACAATTAGACAATTTATTGGCTGTGCTTAACTTATGTTCATGAATCAAGTGGTAGCTATATTATATAGCTTACTCAGTTCATCCTCTGACCAGTGTGTTGGTTGACTTAGTTGATTCAAGAACAAATTGATCCCTATTTTATATTTTCCTCTATAACTTAATTTTGTGTAAATAATTTAGCGAATGGCCATTTTATTAAATGAGCTTATTGAGGACAATTATTGATTAAAGTTTTAATATGCTTCACAATATTGGCAAGAAATTATCAGTATAATAAAATAAGTGATACTATTAACATTTACGTCACTTTACTTTTTCCCAAGAAGAACAATTTTATTTTCCATTTCTTTGAAAAAAGAAAAGTTTTGTTGAGATGTCCAAAATAGTTTGAGATTTCCAAACAACTAGTACAACGAGATGGCAATCCATGACAATTGTGAAAGAATTGTTATTTTGAGCTTGTGCTTAAATAAGTCGAGGAAGACGTCGACTCAAGTCTGATACAAGTGCAAGAAAAGGTCTGCAGTAGCCTGTACTGTAGAAAGTCGAAAATGTATTCCAGCTTTGCAATCTTCGTTGCGTCATTCGATGTGCATTGTAAACTTCGTTCCGTTTTTCGTGTAAACATCCGCTGCCAGCAGTGTCTTTAAAAGCTCTAGGACATACTGTGTAAGCCCCTGACAAACAGCCTTTCTCACCGGTGGCTCCTTTGAAATCGGAACTGACAAACGACTAAGCTAAACGCACACCAGGGATAGCGGTAACGCAGTTGGTTATCGTGCACTGATAACGCTATCGGACAACTGTTCGATACTTTTCGCCCCATCCAGCATGAACACATAGAAGACAACACCGTCTCACCGGCGTCGAATGCGAAGTACTACCCCTCCACCACTATCAAGGAAATCGGAACAAATCGGTTGACGCAACTGCGCACCATACGTTGCTCATTCGGGGTCAAAGTCCACGCCAGCGACGACGATGACGACGACGACTGTATGCCTATGTACCCCCCTCCCCCCATACACCTTCCACCCTCCCCTCCCGCTGGCACCATCTGATGACTCGTCTATCGCTGTGTAGCATCTTGGGTAGCGCTTCTCGCTGTCAACGTGTGCGTGTTTACTTGTCACGCGGCCGCTCCAAACCTCCAAACGTACCGCGACTGCGTTGAAAATTGGTCCACCCGACAAGAATTCTCGCGATGTCTAGAAACATCAGATCCTCGGGGTAGCCAGTTAACATTGGCGTGAACATCTGCCCGTCCATGGTACCGTTTCCCGGTGTCATCCTACCCGCGTACCCGCTAGGTTGGTCCTTGAATTTCGCGGTGAAACAGATCCCACACGAAAACGTGCACTAGATGCAGCAAAACCAGTTTATGGGCAAATTTATTTAAATTGCCTTCAATTGACACCTTCATATACATCACGTTGAGGCAATCAGTGCTCGCGAAACCAGCCAGGGATGTAAACATGTTCGGTGCGTGTCCCAGCCCAGTTTGGAGCAAAATAAATCACCCACCGATGGCCGGGTGCAAACGGGCAAAACCATATCATCACGCTATTATTATCATGTGCAGTGTGAATGTCACTTGAAATACGTCGCCGTGTTTTCAACATTCTGCCAGCGTGGGGAGGGGAATGGGTCGGCAGGTGATGACAGCGGGAGTCTAGAGATATTATTGTCACCAAAAGGAAAGAGATGATTAACGTACAAAGAACGGCCATAAAGAAATAAGTCACCGCCACGATGATACTTGTAGATAAGAAAGGAACTCGTTCGGAGACATCTTTGCTGTTTACGTACAAAGGGCATCGTCGAGAATTTCGGAGTGGTTACGTTCTAGCGAAGAGACAATTTAGATGTACAATTTATATTTTTTCCACTCGGGGTCCTGTAGATTGGGTGCAAGTTCACAACTTCAGCACAAAAAAGATGAAACACTATAAAAAAGAATGTTTGTATCTTGGGTAATTCTACTCCTGCTTAATAGGAAAGATTGGCTACCCATTCTAATAAGGCAGGGGATCTGCCATCGATCGTTACGTCAGGGATAAGCAGGGTCATGGTGTCCACGTCATCAGAATTAGTCACATCCACAAGATCAGCTGTTGTGCCATGATCCGCAGGCCTTCTACTAGTTGCACCAGCCATCAAGCGCGTTCGTCACGCCGCATCATTATTAGCGTGTTTTCCGCTGCGAGGGGGAGAAAGATCAATCTTTTTTTTTTGCATCATCCCAAATACGTTTTATCACGTGGTGTAGCTGTTGACGCCATTGCTATATTCTTTGAGAAGATTACAGGGCTTTCACAAGATGTTTTTGAATTTGTTCTCAACTAGTTTGTATTTGGTTTTGTCAATCCTTCGACTGTTTCCTACATATTTCATAACAGTAGCATGATCACAGGCTGCGATCTGCTCGTAACGTGAATTCGCTAATGATTGATTCATTTGCATGAAGGAAGATTTAATTTGCAGGCTGCTATTAAAAGGTTCCGAGTTGTTTTAAATAGGGTATAAAGAATTATTTGCAATTTGAATTGCATCTTTAAAATCTTTGCTCTTTATTGCCTTTTGAGTTGCGAAACTGTTACTAACAGCGGTAAAAGAAATAAATGACAACATGTTCTCTAAATGGCTTAAAAACACAATGGATGTTATTGCATTTCTGTATGAATACTGCCAATTTGTGGCCAAAATGTTGTAGAAGCGTTCTTCTTTCAATATTTTAAATACTGTTGGACGAATTTTCATTTGCTTGGTTTATAACATACTACAGAACTCATATGCCATATGGTGCAGATTATTCACAACCATATGTTAATGTCCTGTAAGCAAGTACACAGCAAACAATATTTCAAATATATAAAAAAAAAATAAAATAAAATAAAAATAAAAGTACATAATATATATATGAAAAAAAATAAAAATATATATATTATTGTACTTTGCAAGTCTTATATGCCAACATATAATATTTCAAAATAGGATAACAGTTTTGATTTAAGAACTAATTGCCGGTCAAACAAACTGAAAAAATAAGAGAAACAGTAAACAAAAATCTATAGGAACTAGTTACAATATTTCTAGAAACCCTGTAAAACGAAAACAAAAGCGGCGTAATGCATTCCTTTTTGGCTTGGTAATTTAGGTCCATGTAGCCGTTATTCTTCTACTTTCCACCTGCCTTGTCAGTATCAGGTCCGTGCACTTTGCGCACTAACCGAAGCAGAAGGCAAAAGCAAACTTAAAAAAACTGGCCCATCAAACTTAAACGTTGTATTTTTTTTTGTCTTGTTTCTTATACTTACCAGTGACTTTGAAATTAGCATTATTAATCGGATTACTCATACGCCATATCTTTAGCATAACAAACGACCGGGTTCTCCGGTGTGACCCTCGAACCCGGACCAGCGGCGCACCCGGTTGCTGTTGCTCACGTTGCCGAAGCGGTTCACGCCGCTAAATTGCTACATTGGCCCATCACAACAATCAGGCGATATGGGAGAGGGACCTCGGCAAGCGTTCTAGCCCCTTGAACCCCCATTAATTAAGAACCCCGCGCCTTTTCCCAAGGCAAGAGCTAGAAGTCGGAATCACGCGGTTGCCCGGTTAGACCAGCGCATTCTATTCAAAACAGCATCAGCGGACGGGGGAGAGTAACATCTCGTCCGCCATATGGATCCCCGCCCCGAACGGGGTAATTGTATCAAACTTGCGGCCCCCGCTTCACGTGTGCACCGTTGAGAGAGCACATCGACGAAACTTGACCTCGTGTCCGCTGTCACACGCTGCACAGACATGGTCCATATGCTACCAATGGCAAAATGGCGCGCCGAGGTCAAAGGTTAGATTCGCAACCCGGGAGTGTGAGAGAGTGAGCGAGAGATGGGGGGCAAGGAAGTGCGGTACCGTCCTGTTGTCGTCAAGCCTAGTCGTCGTGCGGAGTTCTCGGGGAGAAAGGTCCAACACAAACCAAGCACACACACATTCATACGCACTAACGATCGCTTGGCAGTGTGACTGTGGTGGTGCAGAACTGCTGCCGGTGACCGAAGTTCGTCTTGGCAGGCGGGGGAAGGCAGATAAGGGTTGCAGAGTGTACTAATTATCTAAGCGCGGTGATATGGCCGGGGATTGTCCTCATTCGCCTCGCCGGGAAGAGGAGGGGGAGGGTGAGATAGGGATGCGGGCAGCTTTGCTTCGTTTCGTTCAGTTGTGCTCCTCTACCCCAAAGATGGATGGAGGGCAACTGATAAGAAACGATGGGTTTGCCGTGGCTAGAATAGTACACTCCGCGTGCCAGCTTTTAAAACTCTGCCCAATATAAAAAGCTCACCCGACACGGTCAACTTCCATCGCAAGGTGTAGACGTTTGCTAGAGAGACCGTGTTGTGTGCCAGTGCTGCCTTACGGATCGTCCTCTCGGAAGATTTCCCATTCTAGTTGTGTCGTGTCGTGTCGTGTGGTAGTGATCATCCCTTTCCCGTGATAAGCCACCAAAAAGCCTGCATAAACTCGCCGTGACGTGACGCTCTATCAACCATCTCGTCCTCGAGTAATCATCTCAACCGTGTGTGCATATCAACACGCACACATCCAGGGGGCACCCTTAGCGCGCGATTGTGCGACGCATCGACAGGCGAGAGAGCTCATCAACCTGATCACATTTTTCCCGTTTCCGCGCGCGCACACACAAAAGCGCTCGTGCTGGTGTGTATAATAGTGTGTTTGCGCCCTTGACTGTGTGTGTTTCTGTCCGCGCCCTTAGTGCTATCTCGCTTTGGTCCGTGGCGCTGGAACCTCCGTTTGCCACAGCAAAACAGTGCCTCTCGGTCTCGAGGTGCGCTCACGCGGTGCGCAACTTGTGCTAGAACACGATCGTTTCGGTCGCCTCGGCTCGTTCATTCCTTCGCTCGCAATCATCCGATACGGTTGGTGCAGCCGCTCAAGAGACTTCTCAAATACGCTCCGTGCTAACAAACCCTACGGACATTAGGCGCATTCGATTTTCGTTACGTGTCTTCCCGTTTGTTTTTTCCCCCCCAATTGGAAAAACACGTAGTCCCCCTAAGCTGCTGTCTACCGCATTACTAACGCGCCTAGAACCGTTTTAATTTATTTGGTGTAGTTTTTTGCGTGTGTTTAGCGCGCCCCTGTGTGTGTGTGTGTATCTCGTGTGCAAGTAAAGACAACCCGTGAACACCGGCGAGCAATATGTCGTCCAAAGTGCAGGAAAATGGCAGTGCCACCACTACCAACACCTCCGCTCCAACCAACACGGACAGTGCGGCACCGAACAACAGTGCACTGCTGCCGCACCTCGAGTCACTCGACCGGATGCTGAAGCTGCCGGTAGTCGATGCGACCTGGCAGCAGACACAGAACGTGTACGGGCGCGTTAAAGGTAAGCCTCCTCACAACCTACAACCTACCGAGCCGTCCCCGTTGCTATCGATCACTGGCCATCACTTCCCTCCCGGCGGGGGAAAGGGCAAAGCGAACTGAGAAACAGGGAATGAAACCGATCGATAATTCATATGACATTCGGGGGTCATTTCACTTACCGTCGATATTACGTCGTGCATACGGAGTTACGCCTCAGAACCCACCGACTCACGCTGACAGCACACTGGAGCAAAGACAAACCGTTCCGTTATGCTTTGGTTCGTTTTATTTTTATTTTTAGAAAGTAAATTCCAAATTCATAGCATCAAAAAAGGCCACCATTTCATTCTCGGTAGCAAAGATGTATTCTCTAGCGATGGCGACCTGGAAGCAATGGCGACCTACTAGAAATGGCGCACTGGCAAAAATGGCGACAGAAAGCACGTGCTAATTTTTCTATTGCTTATTGGTATTGGCGCCAATATTGGTCGCCTTACTTCCTCAATACTGGCATCAACTTTAACCGGTGTTCAACCTTCTCCTTTGTCCATGACGTATGTGTACGCCAAACAGGCGTATGAAAGTTCACGTCCGGTCCAAAGTCCAAAGCGCATGTTTCATCTTCGTTCAAGAAAAACCGGTCCCAAAACCATGTGGTGACGATGTTGATACCCTTGTACATTTGAGACGCTACCACTTCCCAATGCACTCGCGTTCCGAGGGATGGGGGACTCTGGCATACTGCTCTCGAGCGCTGGAGGAATGCGTTCTAGAGAGGTTCTAGCGGCCTACACAACGTTACCTCATAAATCCGTTAACCCGGACTGCACAACCGCCCTAGCCCTATTTTTGTTGGGCATCTGTCGGACACCCTATTTTTAAACCGTATTCGGGCGTTCTCGGGCTCGTTGCTTTTTTGATGAGTTTAATTTAAATAGAAAATACAACAGGCCCTGCCTGTAATGAATGAATCAAAATGCCTGAAGGGGTCCGGGGTGGAGGGGGGGGGGAGGTAGACACTTGCAGCGGTCGACTCTATCAAGTGGCGCTGATAGTGTGTGGTCTTATCTGCTCGGGTTGATTGCGTTTTTGCCTGCACAAAGATGTACCCAGTTTTCTTTCCCTCGCTGTAAGTTTTTTTTGTATTGTGCTTTTGCTGCAAGAGTGTGTCTGTGTGCGTGCCCATTGCAGAGCGCACATAATGCAACAGCAAACGATACGTTAATCCCATTACACCATGTCGGGGAAAAGACTCGAACATGCTAGAGCAACTTTTTTTTACACTCTCAAAGCCAGTTATGACTCTCGTACACTTCGAGCCAATTCCAGATTCAGATTAGACGCGGTTTACAGGCAAAAGAGGAAACAAAACATGAAGGCTGCAGTACACGTACGGTTTATGATTGCGAAATAAGCTTTCGTGGATCGTTTGTGATTTACCCCGTGGTGACACGTGACCGGTTGTTCTACGGTATACTGTACTATCTCACTTCGCTGTTCCTTCCCTTTTCAAAAGGGTGCCACTTAAGGGTGCAATAGAGCTCCAATTTGCTACCGTACCGTGTACAGCCCCCATGTTGCACTACACAATACAACCCAATATTACGATCGGTTGGTTGCCTTCCTCCCTGGTGGACTTCTAGCGAACAGGGGCAGGACTGAAAAAAAAACCGGAAAACTGAAGGCTCCCCATAATGTACGTGCGCAATGAGCTGACCTTATCAGGCCGCAAGTCTCATTATTGGCCTCTAGTTCACTCTAGTACATTGGCTGATAATGCTGTGTGCGCGTTTGGGTTGCGGATCGGAGGGGGTAGTATCGAAAGATTCCTCATTCGAGAGGAAGTTCAACAATCGCGAGCAAACAGCCGTGCGCCCCTTTCCTGTACCGAACGCGAAGGGTCGGTCTTATCTTATACTACGCCCGCTCCGACCGAAGACGTCAGCACAATGCTGGAATATGGACTTTCTACGACGCGTATACCAATGGAAGAGAAAACATAGGGGCAGCTCTTGAAATGCATCTTCAGTAATGGGTACGACTCGACGGTTTCTTTTGTGCATCTGGTCTGAGATTTTCACGAGTGGTTTGTTCTGAAAACCTGACACGGAACCAGCGGTATTGCCCTGAAATTCACTTCCCTTAAGCTGTTTTACCACAACGTTTGTCTCTTTTTTCTTCCAGATTACAACCCACTGCTTACGTGGGCCCTCGGAACGGCTGAGGACGTCGTGTGCCGGGCAGTTACCATCTCGGCACCGCTCGTCCAGAAGCTGGATCGTCCGCTGCAGCTGGTCGACCAGACGCTCGTTAAAGGAATCGACAAGCTGGAGGTGAATGCACCGATCATAAAGGAGCAGCCGGCAGAAATCTACCAGCAGGCTCGCACCAAGGTCATCGAAACGGTT
The DNA here is from genome assembly GCA_000349165.1 of Anopheles christyi. Classification (NCBI taxonomy): domain Eukaryota; kingdom Metazoa; phylum Arthropoda; class Insecta; order Diptera; family Culicidae; genus Anopheles; species Anopheles christyi. The sequence continues at coordinate 1,306 of KB701881.1, read as the reverse complement.
AAGCCCCACATCGAGAAGGTATGTGAGCTACGGTCCGCCTCCCAGCAGCGTGCTGCCTCGCTGAAGGATCTGTCTTGGCGCAAAGCGAACGAAGTGCTGGCGACCCAGTACGGTAGCCTGGCAGTGAACGGCGTTGACACGACGGCTCAGCTGGCCGAGCGTCTGCTCGACTACTACTTCCCAAAATCGGACACGGATGCGGATGACGATAATGGTACGTGGATGTTTCCCATTTCCCTCATCTCCTGCGCCCCGTATGCTGCATCACTAACCTTTTTTCTGTTTTTATTTGGTTTCATTACGCTATTCCATCTTCCAGTGCCCATCTCAGCCAAGGACGATCCGGTGCTACATACGGTACAAACGGTTGGGCGTCTATCGAACAAGGTGGCCCGGCGCGTCTACCGCACGGTCTCGACGCAGGTGAAATCGCTCCGGAAGGAGGACGTGCGCGATTACGTCGCGACACTTATCGCCGTGCTACGCCTTACCCAGTACCTGAACTTCATCAACGAGAAGCGGCAGGCGGTCGAGGGCAGCACCAAGGAGAGTACACCGAACACACCCACCAACACTATCCCCGCCGCAGCAACCAACACCAACACCAGCAGCAGCAGCACGTCCGATGTGGTTGCTACGACCAAGAGTAATAAAACGTTGCAGCAGCAAGACTAGTGCAGCAGCAAGATTCAGTGATCAATCGTGCTCGGGTAGGGGGCTGGGAAAACAGGGGCGGGAAGGGACAAAGACAGGAATAAGGATGTTCGAACACTGTATCCAAAAATCCACCACTCACACACACACATACGCATCTTTGACGGTGTTATACATATGCGTCCTGCATTCGCGTGCATAGAGAGATTTGCTGTACCAAGCAATGCATTTTTGGCAAAAACTCCAGACTTTTGTGATGGATTTCGCTGCAGCATCAGAACGAGCGAAGGATTGTTCTACTATGGAGCGGTGCCAACCATAATTCGGGGTTATCAGCTTTAAATTAAGATGCAGGCATATAATTTCAGCAGCCCTCTCTGTTTCTCTATACCACTTCGACTCCCTGAAATGCCATCAGAGTGTGTGCGTGCGTGTGTATGTGTGTGTGTGTGTGGAGTGGGGCGGGTGAGTAAGGATACGCACTGTTCGTGCAGATCGTGATGTGAGCCGGGCCCCATAGCTAGCATGTTTTTGTATACAAATAATTCGATAATAAGCTTTATCCGCGCGTACGCAACCGTGTGCGTGTATGCGTTCGGCGTCTTTTTGTAGGTTTATTCGTGTTTATATCTACATGTATACTGTTTTTTTT
>KB701870.1:0-23546 GCA_000349165.1 Anopheles christyi | reverse complement strand
GTTATTTATTATTATATGTAAACTGTGTAAACTATGTAAACCTTCAACACGCTTCGAGGGGGCCATTAATGGTCCGTTGAATTTAAATAAATTAACAAATTAAAGAAACCAAACAAATCTCTGGGTTTTATTGTCCGACTATCATCTGAAATTAACCTGTCTAAGCGCTCTTTATTGCTGTTGGGTTCGGTCCATACTCGACTACGCAGCAATTGTTTGGTCTCCATAAGGATCGTTTGCAATGGGAAGGCAGAAAAGTGTCCGATGCGTTTCACCAGTACCACCTGTTCGACTGCAACGTTCCTTTGTCTCGTTTCCGTTCTCGTCTCCTAACGACTACCTTGAAAGTTCATGTAAACATAATGAATAATAATTGTTAAAATAATATAAATATCATTAAGTAAACAAACACAACTGTATATTACCCTTATAATAAATCGATATATTTTACTTTTCGTTTCTTAAAAACACGTAACTTAACAAAACAGAAAATTCGAGAAACAAACTATCCTTTTCGACCAGAAAAGGAGAAAAAGGAAATATGTATTAAATTCTAGCGTAGAAATTCACCAGAATGATTTTTCTGCGCCGAAGAATGGCTTGGGCGAAAATATTGGGTAAATCGTTTATTTTTTCTGGCGTTCCTACCGATCTACGCACGTTGTAATAACTGTAACAGATGTAAATGAATCTATGCTCCTTGAATTTGACAACATACATTCAAAGAGATCGTGATGTTCGGAGACTCGTCTTTACGTTAACAGTTTTAGATATTCCTTGTAGATCTTGTATGCAAACAAAATGGCTTATCGTAATAAACGACCTTTTGGTGTTAACTATATCGTCAGAAGTGCTCTTTTAGATTGTGGCTGATGTAATGATCTATCATGATAACACGATGATGATCATATTTGCGCAACGTTCCATGATGAGGGAGAACATAATTAAAATGGGCACCGACTGTTCTGTGATGCAAGGATGATGAGGGCTGTGATTATGATGATAATGTAGTACTGTAGGACCTAGCCCTACAACCGCATTCCTCGATACTTTTCAATCGATTTACATAGACAGAAGGCCAAGAATATAGCCAGCAATTGCGTCAATCCGACTCCTATGGCAACAATGATGACCAGGTTGCGATTGTACATGATCCAGTCTGTTAGTGCGCTATAACATCCCTGAAAGAGTAAAATGAAAATATATAAGCAAATTTTTTTTTTTTAAATTGTCAAACATTTGAACTATACCTTTTTGAAGTAGCTGTTCGAATCTGTTGGCGAGAACGGACAGTTTTTGTCCTGGGGTTGAAATAGGGACGTTTGTACACAGCAGGCCGTCGGTATGATTTTATCCCGTTTGCTTTCGTTCCACTTTTCAGACAGTGCAAAGTCCCGGTAATCGTCAACACCGCAGCAATGTAGCTCTGACATCATGTAGTTCCACATTAACGTCACGGCATCGGTCTGGTTACGATCGTTGCTGGTGTAGTAATTGGAGATCGTAGTTTGGAGGTAGTTTTTGGTTTCAGTTCGTGCACGATCCTTGTATGCAGCAGCAAGTCCAAAGGCTGTAACCTCTGCTACTAGTATTACCAGTAGAAATAGGCCGTACTGTTGGATGGTGAACAAAAGTCACACTTTTAAATTACTTTTTGTTATTGTGTGCTTATTGGTATTGGATGCAATGTATGTTTCACAGCTTTAAAATTTAATGTTTCTAGCTTTGTGTGCTAATTTCAAGCGTATTCCTCCTTCCTTTGCATAACGTTGTTGATTACATGTTTAAATTAATAGATTATGATATTCAAATTTAATTACTAATGTACCGTACAAAATAAAGATTTATTAAAATGTGATGAAAACAATATTTTAAATCTGCATGCACACTCTAAGGAAAGCAAAAGAAATGTAAAATTGACGCATCATCATTAATGGATGCTGCTATACGAAACGTATCTTCTATCTAAGAGCCCATCGGTTTCACATGACGTAACGTAGTGTTGGGGGCATCGATGCATGAAATAAAAAGATTCGTCGGCAAAGAAACTTCACATGCTAGTATCTAATACTTTCGTTTTCAACCGCACAAAACCGCAACACATCAACATTGGACGCTACCGGACTATGAAGCGAATTGTACCAGACACTTGCCTGACGAGAGCGCTATTACCTAACATAAAATGGGTCATAGAGCCCAAAAAAGTTAACGATCAAAGCAACTAACTATTTAATCGTCAATTGTAGAGAACGGTGTTAAAAAATGATCAATAAAGCTTAGCGTAAACGGGCTTATTAAACGGAACCATTCATTAATGAGGATGAAACAGATGCGAGTAAATCATATGTTATGTAGTATCGTTAGCATGGGATACTTTTTTATAAGAAGAATATTCATTATAACGATTGTATGTTGCATAAGCTCTGAAGTTGAAATTTATTTGCTTTAAAACGAAAAATAATCATTACACTGCTTATTAGTTTTTTCTTCTGCCTTACAAAATTGGTAATAATTGAGGAGTAAAGTTGGTACATAATGTAACAAAGTTATAGACGGTTAAATCAACTGTGTATAAAGCACCGGTGATAAATCAACTCTTTGATGCATATTTTCAAATTATACGAGTGTCTTTTGAAACACGTCAAAGCACAACGAATTACTGGAATCGTTTAAACCGCTGAACTTCTAGGTTGGGGTGACCATTTTAGTTGTCGTTAAAAAATCCTATCTGCAGTTCATAACCGTTGTTTACCTACCGTTGTGAGAAGACACTGACTTTCGCGTATCGCTCCACAGTATCCGAGGAAGCTAAGAAAGAACATCACCGATCCGATTACAATCAGCAGATAAGCTAGCTGCTCTATAACTGCTGGTTGCGTGAAATGCTGTGAAATAGAAGGAAGAAAGTGATAAGATAAGGTGTACTACACTTAAATACCAGTGTCGCAAGCTGGTCATAGATTTCTCATCCCACGTGCTTGTAGACGATCTTCACAGTGATCCCAGCTTTTTCTCGGGCCCACATAGCGGGATATGCAAAGCGTATGTCGCTTATTTAATTAACAAACAAAGTGTCACTTAATCGTACACACGTAAGAAGTGTTTCAACAGCTCCGAGTGTGACTGATGTTTGAACAAATTAAATCCACGATATGTACGTATGCTTGCGTGGATGTTCGAGGACATTACATATGTTTGGTATTGTTGGTACGTGGCGATTTAAACCTTTCAGTAAAATATCATACACACTTTTTTCCTATTTTATAACTGTTTGTATGTAGCTTTATTTGCTTTCATTAAACAAAAATCAACGAAATTTGAGAATGGATGTTCGAGGACATTACATATGTTTGGTATTGTTGGTACGTGGTGATTTAAACCTTTCAGTAAAATATAATCCACACTTTTTTCCTATTTTATAACTGTTTGTAAGTATCTTTATTTGCTTTCATTAAAAAAAAAATCAACGAAAATTTGAGAACATGTTTAGTATTATGTGTTGCAATATGTTATTTTGTTGCGATGGAAAGATTTTTTTAAACAATGTATTTTTCTTTGACCTTCTTGTTTGGTTAAAGCCCGAGATCGGTCTAGTTTTTCACTATGTGTACTCTTGTTTTATTGTGTTACTTTGAATTCTTCTTCTATGAATCAGCGAACTATAGGCGAAGTATGATTTCAAATTCATGATTGGTTTCGAGTCGGTACAAAAAAGACTAACATCATAAAGTTACTGCAGGCCGTTGCTACGAATTGATAAAAAATTCACAACGCAATTATGTGGTCCTATGTCTTGACTCGAAATGGTATAAATTCACCTGCAATTGGAATAGGATATGGCGATGCCAATGACCTCAGAAATGTACAGCGAGTATTAAAAAAAATCCTTTTGCGAATAGTGCAAACACGAAATATCATGAAGATGAGGTTTAAAAAAATATTTTACAATAAAAAGGGAACGTGCAATATATTTGCCAGACTCATCAAATTTGTTTATTTAGAGCACAGTTTATAATTATAATTTATTCGCATTACCACTCCCGGCATTAGACAATTTAGGCCTCGTTTGGTCTACGTTTGAATGACATTAGTACGCGACGCCAACGCAGACCGGATGCAAATTCTATTCGACCGAAGCTACAGGGTATGTTGCACCTCCCAGCAACATTCGATGATGCAACGCGTTTTAGTAATGGGGCGCAATTAATCACTCATCGAAAAAAAAAGGTTTCTGTGAAGTCATATATGTAGCCCACTCAATGGCTGACGTAGAACAAAAAAGCAAACTTATGTCAGTTTTGTTTCGAAACGGTGCGTGCAGCGAGCAAACGATGCATTTAAATTAACGAATTATCACAACTGTGTGCACAACTAATGACGCAGCGCCGTAGAATGCCAGACGTGTGTGTAAATAACTTGTGTATTCCGGATTGATACTTAAAGTGCAGTGCGAATAGTGAAAGGTGCTACGATTTACTTACCTCAAGCTGATCATTTTCGACCATTTTCAGTAACGCTATAAACGATGTTTTATCTGTTGCCAGCCATACGCCTACACCGAGTACAATAGTTCCTAGGACCTAAAATATCGGTCGATTAATTAGTTACCTCACATAAAGCTCATACTGACACGATCACCGTTGCGATGGATGCTTATAGTCCATCTTTAAACGATCATGCTACATATACTTACAAAGAAAAGAAAATTGAATACGGATAGAAGCGTTTTTGCTATACATGATTCACAGTCGCACCCCATGTCGAAAGAGATTGTCTGTTAACGGAATGTTGATGAGAACTGGCCAAAGATCACACCGAGTTGAATTGCTATATTGCACACAACACACGCTCGTAGAAGATATTAAATTATCGGAGGCAATAACCCGACAGCAGCAGATGACCTGAAATGGAGATAAAACAAAGTACATCGATTAGGATCGCCCAATGTGCAAGAGTCCGTTGAACGCGGAAATGTAGTTTAACAGAATCTTATTAAATCTGGAATCCTTTGAGATCATAAACTGATAGGAGAAATTTTTTCGATAGAGACATCTTGTGAACGGTTTTGAGCTTGTTCAATGTTATTCTCTTGTTGAGGCGTGGTCAAAATAATAATCTTTATTTTGTAATCGTGTTGGTATACTCGACGAATTATAACAGTGTACAGGTTACCCAAGACACTTGACCAAGTGAATGATTTCATAAATAGATAAAATCTCAACACAGCTTGTGCCCCAATTACAAACATCGTAAGAATTGCATCTTAGTCTTTAAATGATAAATCAACATTGAATCAACCATGTGAGGACTAGCCTTAATTTTTGCTGTGCAGCTTTCTAATGAATGCTTTTGCCGGAACACATTTTTATAATTTCGACCATGTTTGTTTGCTTCGAGAGCGAATTTAATCTAATCAACCGAAATTGTTGATTTGACAGGTCAGCAGCATTATGCGACCCAAACGTTTATGCGCTTGATGAAGGGGTGTTAAGAGCAAATAACAGTACTCTAGCCATAATTGGCTTTTTTCTTCACAGAATTGCAGATGGAGCTGATCGTTTTTGATTGTGTTTGTTTTAAGGGTGGTTTTTTAAATATATTTTTATTTCCAGAGTTTTTTTTTTTGGAAAACAAAAATACAAAAGAAAACAAAACATTTTTTTTATCAAAAAATAACTCCAGTTTTTTTAACTCAACTAGATCCATTTTCGATCTCAGATTCAGTTGACCCTTCCATCATATTTCATTTCTATACTTGTTTTCCTTGCTGAACCAAAGTGATAAAGATAAAGTGAATGCATGGCCGCCCATTGGATATGAAATCGTTTCGTTACATTTGTTATACGAAAAACATACACCCAATACTTTACACAGCCCAGTAAAACCATTTCCAGCCATGGCGATGAGTTAAACCCTGCCGGATCTTTGATCGGCCTAAAACACTGAACTGTGCACTGCCGGCACGAACTGATTTGCAATGTGTTTGGTCGATTTAAGTGAAAAAGTGGCATTGCTTACGCCATTACCATCTTTCAACAGGCCATCGTCGCTGATCTTTGCGTAATCATTACCATTTTTTAGTTGGAACTGTTCTTGAGTTTTTTTCTTATCCTTTGGAGATGGAACTGAGCAACTTCTGTTTGTGCATATTTAACATACATAAGCATGACTCACACCAACATAGGAAATAATACAGGTGGGATATACACTATTCATAAAAAGGGAAGAGTGTACAAACTGAACTAGGCAGCAAATGTGACAATTTTGATCGTTGTGATTTGTTCGTGTCGTAATTTTCTTATTAGTTCAAACGCATGTTTGACCACTTCCGACATTCGTTTATCTCCTTCCGGGGTAGGCCTGTTTGAACGGATGTAAAGAGGTTCCGTGGGCCGATCGATCATCGACAGATTGACCACGTAGTATGGCGTGTACAAACCGTGTGTGCCAATGTCAATCTCGCGATTCAACTTAAACGTGAATAGTCGGCTAAGCTAACCGGTCGGAGAAAGTTGCCCCATAGCAAAAGGAATGATGTAATATTGCGTGGATGAAATTGCAAACATCGTTGCAGTATGAAGTTCGTTGAACTTAATATATTTGACGTAATTTTAATCAATTTTAATTTTCTATCCCTTGTAAGAATTTTTGTTTACTTTAATGTAAACGTTTACTTCGTTTTAAAGGATTGGTCATTGGTTTTAGCTTGTTAGTACATATCGTCGTACATTGTAAATTAAATTTCACTTTTACAGACAATGACCTAATTGTCGTGGACATAAAGTTCACTCTCATCCACCCTGATGCCCGAACTAGGACAAAGCTAGAACAGCAAAATAGAAACCTATCGGGCATGTGTGAATAAAGTGCATTGCGTTTTTTTATGGGTCGCAATAAAATATTTATTCAGAGTACAGTTTCATGCATACATCCAAGAGCTTAGTAGAACACATTTTCAATGTTTTGTGACGGCAGTGGTATTGGTATGATATATTTTAAATTCCTCTTTCTACTGTTCACTGTATGTCATCCCGGAATTAAAATGCACATGCGAGTACAGTTCCCCGCACGGGGAAAAGTAATGAAATCGACAGTTTTTCCACAAGTGATATCATCACTTTGCAAAGTGTGACGTGTAAATGAGAGCTGTATAAGTTATTCCCGAAAGCAATGCCTTTGCGTGTTGTTTCTAACAATTACTAGTGTGTTTAGTGTGTGTAACTTTCAATTAAGGCTCGGACCAGTCCCGATTACATTCCGGCGCCATCGATTATAGCACAAGTGTATTAAAGGTGGCATAGATGTTGATGCCGCTGAAGAAAGACTGGTCAAAATATAGGATAAATAGTCTACTCTGATTAAATGTGAAACAATACAATATCAAAACACCATTAGCATCAACAATAGCCATCTGAATGCGATTGCAAATATTGTACAATGGTAACCTCTCTTCGCTTTACTTTCTTCTTTGACCATCTCTGATACTTGATCATCGAAAATTGATCTTTGTAAAGGTTGATTACCTATCAAGTGGAGCTTTTCATCGCTTACCGGTGCCTGAAGCTGTACTTCGCTAGTTGTAAGTAATGATGCGGTCCAGAAAGCCAATTTCTAGCCTCGTTGATAAGCACACTTAGGTAGTGATAGGACACGAGATATCGTATGCGAACGAGAAATCCGAACGACAAGTGAGAAAATGCATTACAGCAGCCCACATGTCGAGCTATCCTGGGGGAGGTGATAGGCGTTCGAGGCATTAGTTCGCACAGTTTAGAAAGTACGCTGGACATAACAAAAGGAACCGACAATGGTAACGTGAGCCGTAATTTAAGACCTTTGAGCGATTTAGGTACGAGTGGTGCGCAGTTGTGGACCCATCTTCACCGTATTGCAATTGGCTGCAGGATCTTTCCGTTTGCTCGACCATTCGCTCGGTGCTCGCTGAACTGAAGTTATCTTTTTTCCACACTTCTGGGGGTGAAATGTGAAAGTCTCCAGCAGTACATGCGAGCAGCTCCCGTACGGGTGGAGGTATGCTAATTGTTTAAATCAATACCTTCGAACGCGTTGGAACTTGGAAAACGGAAAATGAACGGGTCCATGCAAAAAAAAAATGGTGAGAGCTATCCGCGTTGTCTCCATGGGCGTATGTGTATGGATCTGGATGGAAGAAAGTAGGGCTAGTGATGCGGCGCTTTAAATGGCCGAAATCCAAGTTGTAACCACGTGTAGCATATACTCAACGTGCCTACCAAGTTATCTTGTCACCTCGATGAGCCTTTAGTGTGGTATACGGAGTGTCAAACTAGCGGGTACTACATAGACTGTAAAGAAATAAAACGCTTAATCATGCTAGACGTTGATGGAATATCATTGATCAAAATCCAAGGACTCCCGAACGTCAGTAGACATTTAATTGACAAACCGTAATAAATATGTATGAAACCATAGCAACTGATCTATTGGAACTGATACAGGCAGATATTATTATTCAGTGAGTGTGTTACAATTGGAATTAGTTGGCAAGCGATTATGTTACTTTCTTTAATTAAACTATGTGTCCTTCGTTCTTGTAGGCAGTTCACCAAACCTTTTGTAATTCGTCCTTTAAAAAGTGGTGTTTATATCTCAAATATATTCCCAAAAATGGGGTAACGTGAACGGTAACAATTTAAAAAAAACATTATCTACCGATTAACTAGGGTTCATGAAACAGCATTTTTGCTTGCGATTGATCATCTTGGAGGAAACGGATTTTCGTAATTAACAATTAGATGTTGCAAAAAAATGGGACATCACATAACGGTTCATCTGCTCACTTAGGGCAAGGGCTGACCAAAAATATAATCGAACAAAAAACAAAAAATAAAATCTGTCGAACGAAACGGCGATTGAATTGGCGCTTAAAATTGTCACCGTTAATGTAGGTGGGTTGGAACGTTGAGAACAATTGTTGTTGTTACACTCCACTTGGCAGCAAGTAAAATGTAATACGGTCAGTAAAGTGAACACGAAGCAGTGAAGAGTGTAAGGGAACAAAAAAAAAGAAAATTTTCCGTCAAATCGTTTCTGTGTAGTTAGCTCACGACATTCAAGTACTAACCCTGATCACGATCATGCAAGGCAACGCTAAAGGTGTGCCATGATTAAAGCCTACTGCTGCGCGCGATCACGATCACATTGGAGATTGTCAACGGAATGGTTTAGGAACAGGGTACAGTAAGTTCTATAGACTCAGTTTTTGTTCATGTCGTCTAACGGTGGGACATGAACTTGAACGAATGTCATAATATCAAATCGCTAGAAGATTAACCGTACAACTTAGGTGATATGTAGCGCGGTTTTGTTCGTTTTAAGGACAAATTCATTCAAATGCTCGGGTTTCAACCCAAGTGTTTCAGAATTGGGTTAAAATTTTCCTTTACTTTTCGTTTCTCTGAATGATCACTTATCGCTGATGGATTAAAAACAATCTCCAATCCACCACTGTAAAATGATGCCGAGTGGGATCCACAATCTGTGGGAAGTACACTTCCTCACTTGTCTTTCTTTCCGTAGATATCTTCGGAACCGTGAACTTTGTATCATTGTCTAATTGCGCACAACATTTTCACTACCTGCAAAGACATTTTGTTTTCTTTGCGTTTGAATGCCGAGAGAATGGTGTAAATTTCGCAACAAAAAAAAAATTCCTTTCCCTTTATTGTCGAAACATAATGAGTGTACGACTCAGGTTGTGAGATTACTTTTACCACACACCTAAAAGTATACGTCGGTCAACCGATTTGATGGATTTTGTGGCGGCTCCGAAAGTCCGAAAGAGAGTTCCGAAAGAAAGTGAACAAACTTTTCATAAAAGCATTTTATCTACATTCAACCTTTTGACCGTAGAGGTTTCTTTTGGTCAATAATTATTGTAGGGCAAGCTAGGAACTTTAATATGCTTTAGCAGCACTTTCATTTATGTGTGTAATAAATTGTATGCCAACATTAAGCAGCTTATTTACGGTTAAGTTTTGTATACTCAGTTATTGCGTACATGGATAATACAAATATGGCTATAGAACCAGCAAGTCATAATGTTTAACATACTTTGTAAAATTACTTTTGAGCTTTTATTTAGTAATCTCAAATATTCAAAGCAGTGTGATCTTCGCTACGCTCGAATATCCGTATGAATTATGCACCAGCTCAACCACAGAGTTCACAAATCGTAGGCAGGCGGTCTTTGGAGCTCTTTCTTCATGTTCAGTTTTCCCTTTCTACACCTTGAAGAAGCAAATGAAATAAAAACACATAAACTAGCAACATTCTCTCATGCGTGAAGGATAGGTCACTGCTTGTGCCTCTGGGCTGCTGAACTCTGCACACTTGCTACAGTGCCGGAACGCTTGAATAGAAGCAACTTGTGTGCAGCGATAGGCGCGAAAACTTCATGCAGAGAAACAATAGCATCTTAATTGCACATCTACAGCACACCTAGGTACGTTCACTGGTAGAATGGAACTATTAACCAATCTGCATGCATTATTGCATGCGTTCTTGAAACTATCCCATCGATATAATGTGAAAGGTCTGGCTGTCAATTGGCCGACCGTCAAAAGTTGTGCAAAGGTTTGCTTGTTATGAAACGCTACGCCCAACTGAAACACTGCCCGAAGCGTTGAAATCTCTCTACGAAATATAAAAACAGGGGCGATATGTATGTCTATAGACTTAGTTTATAGACTTGGGCTTGGAAGATTATATTTTTCATTCCCAAAAAAGTATTTATTTTAAAAAAGACGGAACCTTCATTGTTTCAATCAGTCAAACAACCTTCCTATTTGAAATGTTTTGGAGTTAAGTGTAAATTGCTATACTTTACATTCTTTAACAAAGAAACCGGAAATATGTTTTATCTAACCATTTGAAAATTCCGGCTGAAAGAGCTCCATAATTTGTAATTTCAAGCTTCAACCAAGCATGTAAAAAAATATTCTTCCGTCTTTGAAACATATAAATCACGTCCGCCATGGCAACTGATGAATGGGACAGAATCAAAACCACAATTCAATGCGTCTCCTGGTAGCCAGTTTCTCAGTCCTCTTAGATGTAAGTAGTGCGATAAAACAGGAAACGCTTCATGTGACAGGCCTGAGACCAGCTTCAATGCTGGCTGGTAGGAAAATGCACACTACACACTCTGCTGGGGGTACTTTCTCTTTCGCGTAAGCGTTGGGCTTGCAGTTCCAGACACAAGCATAAAGGTGTTAGATGATAGAAAATCAAAAGTGGTGGAAGAGAGCGGCCGAATGGAAAGGGAGTCAAACTTGCTATGGATCGTACTTGAGACAGAGCCGTGGAATGTTTCCAAACTCAAGCCGGATTGCATCGCTGGTGAACATAGTCCGTTGATTTGTTAATCGCATTTATCGCCTTTCTTTAATACGTTTTAGTAAGGTAATAAGCGTATGGTATGCATTTGTGTTGATTTGTCTTTAAATAACATAAATAAAAATTCCTGAGAATATGAGTAAAACTGGATCCATTACATTCTTTTGTGTTTTTGGGGAACAATAAACTAAGTACTCAATTGCAAATAGCTAATTCATTGAATTAGACAAAAACACCACATTTGATTAACGGTTTGCCAATTTCATTAAACAAATCGTAAGCTTTTCCTCTTGCAAAGTTTGTGATGAATACTACGATTTAGAAATGAAGTTTAGAGGGACGTAAACAGTCGACGTTAATGCTGTAATGTACTTGAGAAAACCGACCGTCAATCAAGGCCGGCCAGGCGACATAAACGAAAGTTTTATTCCTGATGGATACACGACCTAATGAGAAATGCCCTTTGTGAACAATCGAGCAGCCCCTTGCCAACTGTCATACACCCATAACGGCCAAGTACATCGGTGAAAGTTAACAAAATGGAATGGTAGCAGCTTAATGACTGAGGCGTCCTCCTTTTGCACGCTGCACAATGCATCTATCTAACGTACCACAACCATCAGCTTTGCGGTTGTTGTAGGCATGTGCGTTATCTTATTTGAATAAGCAACAATGGTTTATCGATGATATCGTTGATCTTTTGTATCGTTTGTTTCGCTTGTGTCGATATAAAAGCATCACATGTTGTTAAATCGAGATATAATAGATTCGTTTAAGAAAGACAGCATTTTATGACGATGTTTGGTAAGGTTTTGTTGATTTTTAAATGGAGGTTGCGAATGGTTATTGCATCATGCAAACAATGTATAAATTAGGTTTAACACAATAAACAAACAAATCCCTTGTTTTAAACTTACAACATTCTAGTGCTTTTCTCGCATACTGTAAGAATGGGTTGTACCGGCCAAGCCTAAACATAAATTCTTCGTTTCCAAGGTCGTTTTAAATGTCACTTCACTACCAGCAATGAACGGTCTACGGGTAGCTATTCGTCGATGAAACGTGTTTAGGACCAGTTCTGCTCAGCAGTATTGATGTGTCGATGCATTTCACGAGCAAAACCGACGAAACTGGACAACCATCGTGAAACTCGTCATCAGGTTTGACCATATTCCGAGTGCACGTATGATGGAAACCTTCATATTTGATGATGGTGTGCCACTGGATTGTCCAGAGTTTTCCCACACATTGCATGCAAACTGAAGGCATCATGATACGTTGCGATTCTTATCACCATCTGTGTGGCATATGAATCTCAATGCTAACGCTAACGGAGCGTCAAGGTTGGCGAGCATCTGCACACACGTTACGCAATAATGCTTTCAATGAGAGACAATCGCCCTAAAGCGCAAGTGAAACTATTGTGCGTAACATCATCAGAGTTTGGCATCGTTTTAGCGGAGAGCCGGTAAGCAGAGACCCGTTTTTTCTTCAATTGTTTGGCTTACATAACTGAGCGTTTAAAGTACCGCTTTAGAGCTTTGGAGCGCGCACATGGCTGGAATTCTATCGCAGGAAACCATTGATTGGCTTCGGATGATCGCAAAATGTGTACCAACTACCAAAGAAGATCGATCAAAATGGAAGCTTGATTAATCGTGCCCTGCTTCTGATAAGCTCAAACTTCGATGATGATAAAGATAACAGCGATCATTGGGGACAGATAATTTGTGTCATGAGATCAGAAATGACCTGTGACATTACACGATCATACGGATGACCAAAATGGCTGTCATCCAATAATAAATGCAATCATTGGTTACATAACATAAACTGCAAACAGTTTAAAATTCGGAATATTTAATTTTTGAAAGTGTTTTTGTCGACTCTGCGTTTGATAAAAATAACTCATTTATAATCCAAGTATTAACCAAGCGTCACGTAAGAATTGATCGTACTTGCATGTTACGCATTCCTCATGCCATTTTTATGTTTTTCAGCTAAAGGTGTCAAAGTGACTTAAAAAGTTTATAAAAAAGGAATTAGAAAAATAATGACAAATGTGAACAAAAATTCAAATTCAAATATTATAAATGTTATAATAAAACGATATTTAATTTTAGTTTGCCATCAATAACAACAACTTTCATAAAAGCAGAATAGGGACACGTGTTCCATTCATTTGGCTGATGGATTACTTAGCAAGGTAAATAGCAGGAAGTTTTCATCACCGAAAGGATGCACAACAGCGGAAGTAAAACTTCCGCCCACCGGATAAGAGTGTGCTCTGCATTAAATGTAGGTCGCACGTCTTTCGTTTATCCCACGACCTTGTATTTTGGCGGCGTGCCTTATAGACTGAATTGAATCGACTAGCTGCCTGTAATTCAGGAGCAAAGTTGTAGCTCCTTGCCAGAGCAATCGATTGACCACACAATGTGAGTAAGCGTTTCGGGCATTTGAGTCTCTTGTTGTGTATGGAGTACGACGAGGGGATTGGGTCGTTCAACTTTGTTGTGTTTCGTTACAAATCGCAATAGCTTGGGCCAGGGTTACCACAACTATGCTTACCAACCGATACGACGTTGGATGAAAGGAAAGAAATCACTTACAGGGGAGGGGAATGGTTTCCATTTTCATCGGGAATCCCTTGTTTCTTTTTGCTGCCGCTGTTGGTCTAAGACGAACGATTGCGTGCTATTTTTAATTCTCGTATTACAAACGTGCGCGCCTCTCGAGCAGATGCAGATCTTTGAGCAGGAAATTTCGTTACAAGCAAATGTGAAGTTAAAAACGGAAAACGTGGCTAAAGTGACTGTCGAATGATTATTATGATCTGTTACATTAAAAGCTATACTTGCTTAGTTAAAACGTTAAAAGCATTTCGATCGAATTATTTGTACAGCGTGTAGTTGTGTATTACAGAGACAACAACAGATAGGAAGTTGAAAAAAGTTCTGCAGTTTCCCTTTAACAAGCCAAACAAACTCTAACGATAATGAAATTTGCTGAAACATAGTAAAAACATGAATATACATTTACCACAACCCCTCCCATCATGGTTCGGCGTGATGAAATGTTCACAAAATTATGCATCTAATCAAGATGGAAGCAAGTTAGCATCGAACCAGCAAAACTGCACCGCGAAGCATTATTAAAGCAATCACAATTTAGTAATGTTCCGTACATAACATTTTCCACACATTATGCAAATGCATTCACTTTGGTACTTTCGGCATATGATTCGCGTGTACCATTGATTTCCGGACTGCCGTTGTGGTATGACCAGAGAAGTGAGCGATTCTGTAGAATCCTAAGCAGTGACCGGACTGTTCGGACTGAGCAACGGATTCTATGC
Source organism: Anopheles christyi (assembly GCA_000349165.1). Taxonomy (NCBI): domain Eukaryota; kingdom Metazoa; phylum Arthropoda; class Insecta; order Diptera; family Culicidae; genus Anopheles; species Anopheles christyi. The sequence goes on along the minus strand of KB701870.1, from coordinate 8,812 downwards.
TACTTCCCTTACCAATGTCTTACTTCTTATTCGTGTCACAACAGTGTTCACCGTTCACTCTCTGCTCTGCGTCATTTTGCTTGTCAGCGAAGCAGAAAATGTTGTAAATCCACCTGCCGACTTGAGCTATCCGATCTGTTGTTATTTGAAGAGTGCCTTGTTGACGTTGGCTATTGTATGTAGTCAGCCTAAGATCGATAGTAGCGAAAGATGTAAAGAAGGAATCTTCACGAGCAAGGGTAGCTAACGGGCAACTCGATGTTGCTCGGTTTTATATGATCACACGATCGACACGAACGGGGTAGCATAAAAATAGGAGCAATCCCAGACGTGGGTGTTTCGATGCGTACTTACTATGTGCTTACATGCGTTGAGAATTACCTAAAACGAGGGTCGCCAGTGTTGGCACAAGGGTTTCATTTCCCATTGTGTGTGCAGGGTTGATTGTCTTTGAGGAAAAATAAAAATCAAAATCTTCACACAAACAACACCACACATGGTGTGTTTGGTTTTTCTTCTAGCTGTACACAGCTTTCATTCCTTTCACTCGCGACCATGCACGCATACGAACGACCGTATTTTGGACCCTTTGCTTTTAACGTACACGGAACACCGAGGGTCTCACTTCGCCAAGCAATGTTCGTCATTTCCTTCCAAGTTCTATAGGCGTCTTGCGATGCGGTCAGCATAATTATGCTCCACGGGATACAACCAGGCGGTTGGTCGGTCGGTTGCATTTAATGTGTATTTTTTGTTTCTTTGTCCCTCGTTACCTCCTTTACACGAGTGACTGGTGGTGATGGTTTGTGTTGCTTCTTACCTTGGCGGCGTAGCTGGGAACCATTATAGAGCCAAAGGCCGGTTTGCCCATGTCACATACAAGTTGCCGCTTCAGAAATCTCGAATGAGGTTCCACGCTCAGGAGAGGGAAAAATAAACACCATCGCCTGAGAGCCAGGGAGAACCGCTGGCGCAGAAAACGTTTAATGCGAGAGGTCAAGCGAAAACTTAAGAATGAATATATAGCAACTGAGGAAAACACGTACAGAATGGAAATGAAAATTGAGGAAATCATTAATTAAATCATTCATGAAAAATATTCTTTATGGTGATCTAACATTTGAGGAAATAATGAAGAACTGATCACAATGCTATATTGAATCAGCTGATATAGTTTCGATACGTTAAGCACGTTTCAGGTGCTACACCGATCATAACAGATAACAAACTTTCTGGAAATAAGAGTGTTAATATTTCTTTAAGATATTTTTTAAATTGTATGACAAAAATGCTGTGTTTCTATGTGATCTTTTTTTTCTTCTTGTTTCTCTTTATTGATGTTCGATCGTTATACAGCTATTTTTCCAATATATTTGTCTGCGGTAGTCTAGTTTAATCGACAGCATCATCAAACACGTGGCGTTAATCAGCGTCAAGAGGGGGGTCAATTTCCCAGCGTGTGTTGTTTTGTTGCTGTGGGCTAGAGACAATGCATTTGAACAAATAAACTCGGAGAGTTTATCTTTACGAAGAGTATGTATAAGATAACGATTTAGAAGTAAACCTTTCCATTTTCATATCTAAAATTTGGTAAGCTAAAGGTTAATTAAGAAAAACTTCATGGTGCACAAAACACACATAAAAAAGGTTAATGGCACTTTATCACACATACTACAATACGGTTGAATGCTACCGAAATGTAAAAATAAGCTCAATAAGTAAATGATTGTTTTGTCTCCAATGATCAATAACGTGGTATACGTTCGTATGAAACAACACAAATGAAAAAAACAATACTGCAGGTACTGGAGCCTACCTACAGCTGAACACACTGTTTTGCTAATGTCTTAATACACTATCACTTAAAAGTTGCACCACGCCAATAGTTAAGAGGCTAAAACATTGAGCAAGTAAGTATTTTGGCCGGTAGTATGCAATAACTCTTCGGAAAATCATATAATTACCGGTGCTAAGCAAAGGGCTAAAGGCAAAGCACATACAGGTGCTTCCATTATGTTTACAAAACATCTCACTGGCCATAAGCATGAATGGACTTTAGCATATTTTTTTCTGAATACCGGTTTTACAATACGGTTTAAAAGAAAATGTAGTTGTCGAATATTCAGTAAACTGCAAAACCTCGAAGCCTGGTTTATAGCAATGTTGTAGGCCAAAAGAGCAAGAGTATGCTAAACATAATACGAGTTTTGCTATAAGTCGGCTCTTAGGGGGAATCTCATATCATATTTCTGTTTATCGTAGCGAATAGACACTTTTGGGGACGTATTACATACTAAACCTGATCAATTTGCATGGGAAATGCGGTCGGAACTTGTTTAGAATACGCAAAAGGTTAAAAGACACTAGCATAGAGTAATAGCTTTGCTTTCTGTAAGTACAAAATATCAATTAAAACATTACTTGTACTATGGATTGCATACATCACGAGACCAGTACAATGTGTTCCAGAAATACATATTACAACACACGAAAATGGGTTGAACGTATCCCTAGCCATATGTTGCATAATATTCATGCACAAAAAAAAATATAGCTCAGACCACCTGCAATTTAATGAAACCGGTTGTCTCCTTTGTGCAATGTGTACAACGCAGCATGGACTCGATCGAAACTAGCTTGCTTATAGATTTCGGTAGGAAACTACTACCAAAACTACTTTTGTTGCTGATAGTTTGAATTACACTTGATAAATGTGTATAAATTAAGTCTCAAAATATTTTGAACAACATTCAGTGAAAGATGTAAAGAGGCTTCATAATAATGGCATCAAATCATACAAAAAAAAGGTGAGTCGCAGAAAAAAAAGAATGCCAGTTCCAAAAGTGAATATCCATTCTCCACATCTTTCATTCTACGAAAAGGTCTTGGTGACCTGTTTTGAAACCTTAAAGTGTATCACATAGTGAACCGACAACAGGTCTGGCATCGGAGTACGATTAACCAACTGTAGACCTTCAATGTTTGCCATCCTTTAAAGTGGCACATTTTCGAGTATCATTTTACTTGAAGAAAACAGTAACAGAATTCAGGTTATATGACTACATCATACATTTCTTATGGCTTTGCATTACAGGCTGTATTTTGATACTGACGTTTTTGCACAAAAAAGGATGTTAAATAAGCCCGTTCTATTTTTTTTTTGTATTTCTGGATGTAGATTTCACGAACTGCTGATGAAATTGCACGTAACCACGCACAGTTGTATTTGAAACAATTTTGTTTTCTTAAATAAAAGTTGTCTAAGATCGATAAGTTTAGAGCAATCAACAACGTGTCGTTTATAACATTTCATACGGCCTTACGACCGAGTTATTTGAACAGCTGGTACAATCAAGTAATAACTCGATTTTACAGGGTAATAATAAATGATCGAACGATCGACTCAAAAGACCCAGGACGAACATGAATGGTAAAATTTAAATGACTGCACTTATTTTCCGTTTTTTTTTAAATAAATAAGGTTTATTTTTTTCATTTTGTTTAGTAATGGAAGTTCAAATGGATTTTGGCGGTGGATTGAATTTTCATCGAATAGGTCAACTAAAATGATGTCATCACAAGCAAGGCAAAATGCTGCTGTTGACTTATTTGAATGTTATTCAATCTGCTTTCAAAAATGGAACAATATTGAAAACCCATCTGCTCAAAAAGTGCCATCGTCAATTTACAAAACCATTTTTAAAACATCAAACATCAAAAAACCCTTCGGATTACTTTTTTTTTCAACATACCATAAAGCGTTGCTGTCTTACAGTGCAACCGATGATTCTTGTATCACGCTAAGAACAAAAGCTTATCTGTAGAAGCTAATGTTCTTGTGGTTGTTGAAGCAACGTACTTTCTCTGCATTCCACGGAAACGATTCGCTCTGGATTAGTGAGCCTGAAATTTAACGACAAACACGTTATGAAAAAGAAGATCACACTCGCATCATAAACACATGTGTATCACTGAATCATATTGGTGCCAGCATATTTGACCTTTCTTCCGTTCACTCCCTTCATCACGACAAAAGCGTACACAGCGAACCAAATGGTTGATTATCATTCAAATAGAAGATTTTTTTATTTTATTGAAAGCACTACAACTAGCTGGATGAATAGAGGTCATTGATGTCTGGAGAGTAAACAGGGTCAACTTGCTCTGTGGAGGGAAAGTGTATCTCGTAAGAATCTTAGTCACTCTCGTTATTTTCAACCAGTTGATTCTAAAAGACTTGACCATGATAATAAATAGAACCTGCTCACACTCAGTGTCTTTTGACATGCTACACTGTGTTTTCTGAATGCACCACTGTCACTAGTATCACTCTAACATAAACGATTTGTTTAAATTTTTCAATCCAGACCTCTAGGGTGATTGTACAAAACAAAACTGGAGGGAACGCTTCCACTCTCCCTTCACTTCTGTCACTTGTCACTTCCAACCTAACCGCATCTCCTCGATACCTTGATCGATGAAAGATAATACACTGAACGTTACGGTTTGCAAAGGTTCCGCAGACACAATTTCGCTTTGGACCAAGTCGCTAGACCACAAGAGGAAACGATCCATTCTCAACACGTTTCACGAGTACTGCATCCTATGGTTAGATTTCGAACGTACCAAAACAGGTTTCTGACGATTCAGTGGACAACAAAACAGCACAACAGCCGTAACGGCTCTTACCAGAGAGACAACGAACACGCCGTACTCGCGACCGCGCTTGTCAAGGGCTGGTTGTAGACAAAAGTATTATAGACGCAGCTGCGCCTTCAGCGTTCAGCAACGCAGCTTGTTGAAATGGGCGCGTTCATTCTCTGTGTTCATTTTGAACAACAGTCGGACACATGTTTCACTTCAACAGCCAGCTGAACGCTTAACCATAAACTCCTAGCGTCCTATAAAATGGTTGACGGTTTGTTTTAAAATGGTTTACTTTATGTATTAAAATGGCATACAAAATAGTTCTTTCGTTTGTGTGCTACAATATAATGAAATAATAAAAAATATTGTAAAATATAGGATGATTTTTTATGCTTTATAAAATTAAAATAAAATATAAAAAGGAATTTTAAAGCTGAAATATCCAACAACCGAATGAAAGTCACTTTGGGTTCAATTAAAATGCTTACTTACTCTTATTTTAAGTTCATTCGCAGTGTGTACGCGACCAACCAATTGTTAAGCCGAAGTCAGATGAAACGCTCACGCTTCGGCATAACTATGGAATTGGAATTAAAACGCTTGGTTTGTAAAATCACTATGGGTGAGAGGAAAACTTGAAAAAAATATTTTACAATAAATAATCATTCAAAAATAATTCATCAAACGACTTGCTCAAGCTGTTGACATATTTCTTAAAGATTATAAAAAGTTTATTTTCGCCTGTACGTTTCTTCTTTTCCTTCTGCTTCTTTTTCCTTTTTTTCTTCGTATTTTTCTTCTTGGTTGGCACAACAACCCACGTGACCCTACGTGACCAAGAGGCCTGCTAAGCTACTAATCCATAGCAGGATAGTCAGTCTTTTTTTCACTGTAGATATTGTAGAAATGTTAAGATCAAGATTCTTCTTCATCTTCTAGGCTTAAACAACCTTGGCGGTTATGTCGTCCTTTTCAGCCTTATAAGACTTGTTAGAAATTTATATCGTCGGTTCGACAAGCGATCCCAATTTCATGAGGTTTATGCGAAGAAGGCAGCGTCACCAAGCGAAATCTGAATTTTAACGATCAGGAGCACTATAAATCTCTGTCTGGCAACATGGCAGGAAATAATAATAAACAGACTAGTGATCGCTAGAGGAGTACTGCATGCATGAAAAAAAGAAGTTGGGTATTTCAACAACAATTTTAAGGGTCGAGATTTATTTCCATATGTGGAAAAAATACTTACCTGTAAAATCCCTTAGGCCCAGGTGTTTGAAAATGTTGCTGCAATATCTGTTGCATGTTGATAAGATGAGTTATTTTAAATTATTTCAAAATCTATGTATGCGTATGTCCCTAAACATGATCAAAAACTAGAGAGAGGTATTTTTACTAGAATACTTGGATACAAATGTTTTTAAATATGTTTATTGGCCTAAATTGAGGTGGCAAGATAGGCCCAAATTGAGGTGGCAAGATGGCGAAGATGCGTCCGCCATCTAGGTCGGGATAACTGATTGGCAGACGAAGGCACGAGACCTTGAGCGGTTTCGAGGGATCCTGCAGCAGGCAAAGACCGCCAAGCGGTTGTATTGGCGGATAAGTAAGTAAGTAAGTTGTGTTGGAAAGAATCGTTTAAAGAAATTAATGTGTCTCATTTCATTTTCTCATTTATTTTATTGATATTCATTTAATTATATTTTTTCCCAGATTTTAATCCACCCCCTATCTCTTTATCTCTCTTGTTATTTATCTCTGGTTGTCTTGCTCACGACTGAGCATGTCTTGTCCCTGGCAGTTGATTACCATCGATGTAGGAATTCGATCTTGAAGTCTGCGCCGGGTACCGAAGCTTCACAAGCGCGGGGTTCGTTGTGCTGCTACATATATCATACTCAAATACACCGCCAAAGACGATCCGGAGAATGCGACGCACGCAATTCGCTAGAATGGGCTAAGATGCGTGTCCGTAAAGGACTACCGGGAGTAACAATGTACGATTTATATCGCATTTCGTACGTTGTCCAAGTCGTTTTGATCTAAGCAGGACTGTAGTAGGCATGCCTCGACAAAATGCTACTGTATTTTGTTCCTGGTAAGAGGTTCTTTGGTACAGCTCTTTCGGCCTCGCGATCTAGACGTTGCGATCGTTTGTAACACTTTCTCCCAGGCCCCTGGCGGCCGTATCATGGTACATTGTGTTTCTAAAAGTGAAATCGCTCTTCAAAATCATCAGCTGTTCGCACTGCATTGTTCTTAAATAGTGCTAGCTTGTACCTTTCGTCGAATCATGTCTTTATTTGAGAATGAGCTAATCTTTTGGTGAACTGTTATGCTGATGGCTCAGTACATTGTCATCCGGAAGCGTTTCCTCGAGTGATGACGCGAACTCTTCTGCAACGTCAGCCCCCTTCAACCGGTTCAGGTTAAGCCTTGCACATCAGCTCGTTTACCGACCACCATCCGATCACCCCCTAGCGAGTAATAGTACGCTAGTAGTCCATGTTAAGAGCAACTGAATTGACAGGTTGACAAGTGCAGTTGTGTGATTGTTTAGCTCTGTGTTGTGACCGTAAAAACGAGTGAAATTGGGAGATAAGTGCTCAGTTTTCTTCGTTAAATTGTTATTAATTGTTTGTAAACTCCTTTGGTGTCAATGTACAATCGTTTATAACTGTTAATCTGTGTAGAATCGCGGGTGGATTGTGCGGTCAACATCGTCCGCGTTTGGTGACAGCGGCAATTATCTACCCGTTCTAGGTATGTGTTTGTGAATGTGAATCGTTCTACAGTAGATTGTGTTGACACCGAAGAAGCGTAGAGTAGCATTTTGTAGTTTTTGGGGAACGCCGACGTTGATATTTATGACGTTGAAGATAAAGAAAGTAGACGATGTGTAGGTGTCCAAAACAATAAATAAGAATAAGGAATGTAAAACGCTGGTTATTGTACCTAAGGTGTCAAACTTGTAATAAAACAAGAGTTGATCTGCGCGCTACATTAGATCCGACAAAGCAGCAGTCTGACTTTCGTAATGGTAGAGACGGTCAGGTGTATGTTCAGTGCCCTGCCCAGGTTAACTTAGACGACATGAGAAAAGAAGTAGAAGACATTCTATAGAGTGAATATCCTACGTCTTTGCCTTTAGCACGCATAAAAATAATAGGGATGAGTGAGAAATATTCGGACTCTAAATTTGTTAAATCAAATGTAACGCGGTATTTTGTAATATTAGTATAAAGTTTAATCTTGCTTTATTTCACTCCTATACGTGTATATTCAAAATTCGTCCGCTCGCTATCGTTTCGTGATGGAAAAGAAAGTTAATATTCACAGCTGTCACGCTCAATCCTTCCGCCTTGAATTATCCGTGCCGTCCGCACAACGGTCATCCGGCTGGCCTCTGTGCCGTCCGCACAAAGGTTCGCAAAAACAGGTTGTAAAAATATGTCAAGTGCATCTTCTATTGCAGTTCCATCGCTCGTGATTTTGCTTATGGCACGCTAGAAGCTAGAAGCTTTGTATCAACGAAGCGTTCCGCTTGCTCGATAGATTGAGGGTGAAACGGCGGATGTGAGATGTTCCATGCCGTACGCATACGGCAAATCCTCGAATTCGGAACTGATGAATTGTTGACCATTTTCGCTAATTAGGGTGACTGGCATACCGTATCGCGCAAACATGGTGTTCAGGATTCATATGGTCGCTTTAAAAGCATTTAGAGAAAGCATCGACTGCGATTAAGTAGGAGAATCCGTCGATGGGGCCAGCATAATCTATGTGGATACGTTGCCATGGTGCGGTTACCTCAGGCCATGGTACCGGGCTAGTGTGTGGCGGTGACTTTGCTGCAGATGGACAAGCGTTACAAGTTGCTACGAGTTCAACAATATCGGTGTCTATTTTTGACCAGTAGACGTAGCTTCTTGCGATCGACTTCATTCGTTTCACAGCTGGATGTCCATGATGTAACTGACGCAGGCATCGTTGCCCGAGAGCCTTTGGTATGATGACTCTCTCCCCGAATAAGAGACAGCCTCCCATCTCTGCTAAAGCATCCTTCCTAGCGTATAAGCATGGCAACTCACCGCTGAACGTACTGATATGTGGCCATTCTTGTCGTACAAAATGCATGACCTTGCTCATAATGGGATCGGATTTC